>JACXGM010024288.1:0-15798 GCA_016801145.1 Umbra pygmaea
CAGAATGTGATTAACACTTGCCTTTTATTCACAAGTTTACTCGCCTAGCCATCCTGGCAGCTCCATTCATTTAAAAAAACAGCATTGCGAATGACTGGCACCTTGGGCGAGCGAAAGAGGAGGGGCGACGACATCAAAAGCATACAAACTAGAGCTCTCTCACAATGGCTCTGATACAAACTAATAACGAACCCTATATTACGGGATGCTTGAGTTGCTATTAGCAGGTGTTCGCAATGGTGTCGTAAGGGCGGGAAGGGTTGCAGCTACGCCAATCAGAGGCGCGCGCCGGAAGGCGGTAGCCAATTGAGAAAATGCCGCCTAATCTTGCCTAATGGGCAGGCCGGCCCTGATTGTTTGTCAGTGACTCCGACGTATAGTGACTTTGACGTACTTAAAATGGTCAAAGGGGCCTCCAACCAAATTTTGCATAGGGCCCCCAAAGGTCTAGGGCCGGCTCTGGCCATAGCGGATAAAGTAAAGATGTCTATTCCCTTTCATTGTTAAATTTATAGTCCATCCCCTGTGCTCCAAATTTAATGCTAAATTGTCTAGACATTTTTACTGTAGCCAATTAAATATTGCGGAAGTAGAGGTCTGGCTTACAAGACTGATCAAAGGTGCACTGTGCAGAATTCCACAGAGTGAAAACAGAACTACTTCTTTCAGTGACAAGCTGTAGAACATTCATAATGGTTTATAAATTGGAAAAAGCTGTTTGGAGAGGACAATGATTTGCCAATCTATGCAGTGCACATTTTGCCATTTGACCAAGAAATGAAATTCAACATGGCAATGCATTGGAGGTTATGTTTTTTGTGTTAAAAAGCACAGCATACTGTAGGTAATCATGATCCAACACAGAGAGAGCCATATATTAAGTAACTCAGGGTCTTGTTCGCAAGTGAGGTGACAATGGAGCGTGAGATTGGCCGGAGAATCGGAGCAGCGGGGGCGGTGTTGTATTCGATTTACCACACCATTGTGTCAAAGAGAGAGCTGAGCCAGAAGGCAAAGCTCTCGATCTACTGGTCAATCTTTGTTCCTACCCTCACCTATGGTCATGAAGGCTGGGTCATGACCGAAAGAACAGGATTGCGTGTACAAGTGGCCGAAATGGGTTTTCTCAGGAAGGTTGCTGGTGTCTCCTTTAACGATAGGGTAGGAAGCTCAGTCCACACTAGTCGAATGTTGAACTCATTACAATCCAATATTCCGAAACATATTTTTTTTAGCCACTGTATGCAGCAATGTTGATCGGCCGTAACCTGACACCACTGCTTTGTCTGCACAGCAACAGTTCAAGAGTTCAAGAGTTATCGCGCATGCACAAATGTAACTAAGCAACAGTCGAGACTCAGACTGTGAGCTGACAGACAAAGACGTATTTTTTTGGATGATTACGAGATTGGGTACTCGTTCTTAAAATATCAGATCAGATGGATAGTTCATCCGAATCTGATGTGGAACAGACGGAGGAGTATTTGGAGTTTGATGGTCGCGGTTACTTGTTTGAACCTGAATATACGGACGAAGAGTTATTGGCATAACAAGTTGAGAGAACGGCACAAACAGTGGAGCAGGCAGAGGCTTCTTCTTCAAGGCTACGAAGTGTGGGGACATGGTGGTGCTCTTGTGGATACTGTATCGCAATTGACACTGAGGAAGAAAGCCTGTGCTGTAATGAATGGGATCTCCTAGTGTTGCGTCCATGCCTCCTTCCTACCCTACCCAAAGGTCGCACACCTGAATATTAGGACTCTCTGTGTTATTGATTGTTCAACTCTCTTTCATGTTATAGGAGTCTAGCCTTCTCTATGGTGCACTGATTACGCACACGTGCCAAGTACACCAGCTGATTCTCATGTCTAATCGGGTGGATATATATACCGGAGTAGAATGTATTTTTGTTCATTAAATACACTATTGATTGCGCTCTGGTCTCCTTCCTTTTTGGAACCGTAACACCTACAGCCTGGTCTGGATGGATCCCCTGATAACGTACATTGTTTCGCCCATACAGAGATGTTTCCCCATCTAATCTACAAGGATGTTCTTGAAGCTTTTTTTTGTCCCAAAGTAAATTGAAAGAAGCAGCCTAAACTGAACGGAGGTGATTGCCAGCTATCTAATGAGTGAGTACAACAGCCTTTCGTGAGTCTCTCGTATTGTATAAATAGATGCGCCACTTCATTAGTGAACTAACCAAAGATCGCCCCCCCCCAGCCAATGTAGACTTGTGGCCTACCGAGTTATTCCAGAGTGGGTTCTGAGAGGTGAGCGCCTTGGATGTGGAACCAGAAGAACATTGCCTAGCTGTGTTGTAGCACCGATTAGACGAGTACCCCTCTCCCACCGGAATTTACATGGGATTCAAAGAGGCAGAGGGCATTTTTTTATTATAATACTATTTATAGTGATACTTTTTACTGTCACTACTAGGAATAAACCAGGCAAATGCACAGTTCTATTAGGAAATTGTTAGATTATATTTTACCAGTAAATTTGAATCTGTAAATTATGAAAACAAGTGATTTCTATAGTTCTATAATATAATGCAAAAATCTGTCTGTTATCAGTGGTATTGTCATTACTAGGAATAAACAAAGCAATTGCACAGTTACATTATGAACAGTAAGATTGTGTATTGCACAGTTACAATACATTAAAAACACCTGTCTCGTATCAGTGGTTTTGTAATATAACCGTACACATTCCATTTATGTATTTGTGTCTTTATTTCAACAGCAAAATAAAAAGAAATTCCAATAAAAGTCTAGACACAATGAATGTATCTTATGTAAAGAGCAGTGTGTGGTTTTATACATAATCATGACGCAAGATAGTCTGAGTTGTATAAAAAACAAATAGTTCAGTACTCTTGTCCTAGAACATGCTCATATAGCACGACCTGGCTTGAGCAAGCAGTTTGCTCTTAATCTGGGGCTATGTTGTGAAGCAGTCGCCTTCTTCTCTGCCGATGACGGGGTAAGGACTCAGAGAAGACTATGGTCCTGTCTTCTCTCCTCTTCCAGACATGCTTCATGAGGTCATCACGGAAGGCCTGAGTTGTACATTCATAGATGGGCTTTGCCACCCAATGCTGAAACTGCCACGAGTAAACAACTTTGTGCTTCGTTTGTCCTGACAAAAATAACACCACTATTTAGGCCAGCATCACAATGACATCAAAGAACTTAATATGTAGTATGAATGTAGTGTATTTACATAAGAAATAATGGCATACTGCAAACAGGGGCACCACCAGGAATTTTGGGCCCCATGACAAAAAAATCTAATTGGGCACCCTCTGCACAGCTGTTGTCACCACATCTATTTTTTGGGGCGCCTGTCAGACATGGGCCCTTGGAATTGTCCTAACTTTTCCCAACTATATGGCGCCCCTGACTGCAAGTAATGGCTATAGGTGAAATTATTTACTACAAAGTGATCATCTATAAAAATGTGTAGAAATAGCTTTGAGGAAAATGCAATAAAATATAGCAATAATGAGGAAGAGAATTATGCTCATGGCATTTAGATTCATGTATAAGCAATGCAGAATGCATTCAGTCAGGATCAAATTACTAAACAATATTACATGTTTTGATTTGGTTATTATGTTTCTATAAAGGTTAATCTATATTTTTTGGACTTCCAGAAGAGCTATGGATCATGTAAAAAAGATTTCCCCAAAGAATAAGTTACTTTGGGATTGATGAAAGTGTCGTTCACAATATTGAAAAATTGTTCACAGTAAGTGTAGTGGTTCTTTGGTAGCATTGTGACTGCCATAGTCAATTTGAATAGAGAATGCAGGATGTCTATTGAAATGCAATGTATTGTAAACCTAGACCAGTGAGAACAAAGCAGATACATGTTGTCTGAGGCCTTTGTCTTAGTGGGAGGTGGGAGAGAGATTTAGCATTAAAAAGATGGCCAGACAACCTGGCACCACTTTTTACTTGTACATTCCCTAGGAATCTGGGTACATTTATGTGATGTAAATGCTTCAAAAAATAACACTGCTAGCCTATAAAACACATTTGTTACAGTCATAAACATTACCATATTCTATTCCTCAACTACATTCTACAGTCATCAGCTAATCATATTCCAATCAGGAACAATATCTTATATCATACCTTGTTGTGTTGTAGCCAGTGGTCTGCCGAGGTTAATGTTGTGATCCATTATGACAAGTTGTGTGCGAGCCCTCATGCTGTCATAACCAAAGTGCAGACGTTTCTCTGCATACTTCAGCATAACTGCATGGAACACTTCCAGAGATCCTGTGTAGATGGAAACACACACACACACACATTCCACTACGTCTTCAGAATGTAAATACAGCATGTGATGGTTATGTAGTGACTCTGAAGTGTTTGTATGGAGATGAAGGTGTTTCGTAGAAATGCTCCATTGGTACTGTCACTAGAGAGTGGCTCTGATTATAATAATACCAGCCCTCACAGCAATGTATATTTGACCATTTCTAAGTACTAAACATTTCAATGTGTCTCAAATCTCTAAGGAGATTGCTGTCCATCACCACACCCTTCAGTGCCTGCAAAGCTGATGAATCAGACTTCAGCCACTTCTTCCACCTCTGTTGCTCTTCTGTCAGGGTTGGGTGACCGCAGGTGTACTGAACACCATCCTCTTCCCATCTATGTACACCAAATATATGGTGGAGAAGTGAAGTCCATCTTCTTACACAGTCCTTCGCAAACACATACATGAAAATTGATGTAATGTAAAAGCAAATATAAGTTTTTGAAATGTTATTACACTGATGGAAATGTGGTGTCTAATAGATAATAATTGAATGTCAGACAACTATTTATAATTACCTCTTTGTCACCTTTGCTTGTGCAACATGACCAGTAAAGATGGTTTGTAATGGCCTTGATCCAAGGACGGAGGTCATTGTTATCCCTCTTGTTGAATAGGGTCACAACCTTTTTCTTTAAACCTATACAAAACATCATTCGAGGATGTACAGAATATGAAGTTAGCTACATAAAGTGCACAGACCACATGCAATTCAATTGGTAAATAAACTGCAAGCAGTTTATTGTCAACATAAACCACTTACTCTTACTGACATGCCAGGCGTCAAGTTCATGCCGTATGCTCCTGTAGTTTTCGGATGGATGGTGATCTGTCAGTGGTTATCACTGCAATATCCACTCCCCTCTCAAGCAGGTAATCCAGACCCCTCTGGAAACCCGTCACCTCCATGGCCACAGAACTGCTTGCTTCGGTTACCTATAGAGTAACAATGAACAAACCATGGCCACACTGTGTTGAAAGCAATGCATGTGTGACACGCAAGTTTGTGTTTCATTACATAGTTAGACAAAATAATTTACCTGAACAAATTCAAAGTGTACTATCTCTTTTGTGGCGTTGTCCTGAAAAGAGTATGTGCAATATTTGGCACTGAAACCTGGTGTGTAAAAGATTAAAAGAGAGTTAACTACATTAGATAACTCATATGGTTATGATTTGTAGGTGAAGCATCATGCTTACCTGGGCTGTCACACCTTGCATCACCACAGAGCTCAACTTTTTGGCCTGACATTGAAAGCTCTATGAGGTGCTCCATCGTTTTCTCATGCTGTGTTTGGTATTTAGTATATTTTACATTGATGTTATTTTAAATGTAATACATATTATCAAGACAAAGCTGGCAGTTTAGATAAACTTTAAAGATAGATATTGGACACATCCACTCTCGCTGTATGGGGAGCAGTTAATGATGGAGTACACACAGCAGCATCTTGCTCATTCAATTCACAAAACTAACTGCAGGTCTGAGGAGAATATCTACAACTTTAAGGCGGATTCTGCTTTTTCAGTTATACATACAACATCAAGCATTAGTAGGACATATGTAGCTTACAGCTGTGCAAAGACAACAACAAAATACATTCCATTCACGTGTGACACATCTTTACTGGCTGTGCAGGGGACAGTCAAAGATAGACTAGATGCAGCAGCACATAGGTCCTAGAATTCACAAAAAAAGGATAACACTCCAATGATGTCTGAGATCTCAGTTTATAGTTCCAACATCATTATGACATTTACAAGCAGTGGTGGGCCGTCAGGGCCTGCAAGGCCTTCTCTGCAGGCCCAAAGATAGTCAGAATCAGAAATGTATTTTTGTACTTCTTTAATATATTTTTTCATTAACACTATATATTTAACAAAGTTAATTTCAATTAGTCTATGAGGTAATTTCATTGCTACAGTACGCTCTTTTCAGTTGCAATGCTTTTAGCGCAGCTCATATAACTGAAAGCTTTTATCCAATGTGATTTTTTCATCTGTGTTGTCTCCGGGTAGACTGGGGTATTCAGAATTCCGAGTGAATAGTGTCTGCTGTTGAAGCCCATCAGGACCATGTTGTTTGTCATGTTTTTAACCAATCAGATTTTGACTTTACCATGTTGGGTGTTTTCTTTGACCAACTAAAGCATTTCTGCAAACCTTACGTCAGCATCGTTTCTGTTGCAGATAGGAGTGGCAGTTCAATAAAGTTCAATAAAAAAAACATTAAGAAAAGTTCCCCATCCAAACAAGAACTAGGTTACACCCGTCACTGATTTCTTTAAACTTTATATTTTTAGATTGTTTTATTTTTTACTTTTAGCAGAATGGCAGATGGAGGTGAAGAAGTAGCATTGGTGGCGAATATAGGACTGGGCAGGATCGACTCTCAGCACTGGGCAAGATCTTTAATTGGAACTTAACGCAAAGATATGCTGTACAACCGCGTCATATAAATATTTTTAAAAGAGAAAGGAGGACGGACTTTGTTTTCAAATAATGAGCAGCTTTGGTGAGTTTGATGGATTTCTATATATTTTTACTAGCAGGGCCTTAACTAGGGATGGGCCGATGGCCCGATACTGGGCATAAGTACTTGTACTTGTACTTGTGAAAAATACTTTAGGAGCTTTATGCTGCTCAACGCTTTACAGATTAGCCATAGATGGCCACATAAATCTGATTCACATAAATGCTTCAATGGAAATGTCCAGCCCTATGCATATATTTCATATTGATGATAACGACACTCTACTTCGTCATTCAGAGACCATGCTTATAAAGCTGTAAATCTGTATTTATTGCTATTTAAAAAAGAAAGAAAAGCAATTTAAATGTGCCTAAAATGCATAATAATTCCAAAGACGTAGCCACGCGTTAGCTATTGAAAAAAAACTATTTTCCTCAGCAGATGTCCAGTATTAGTAGCCTGGATGCCAGCCTGAACCCCGCCCACAAACTTTTTTGGTCGGGAAGTTCGGTCTGGACTCGATCCATTGAGGAGTAATTATGCCCGGTTCAGAAAAGTTTGCAGAAAAGTTTGGGCCAATCAAATTGCCAGGGCGGGCTTTATACGATGGTGGACAGATGATCTGCAGTTACGTAATCATCACGTCATGAAAGAGCGCTTGGTTTGAACTGGTTTACACATAGATATCCATTATAAAGGCTAGATGACTTATGGCTGAGTCTCTAACGTCATCACCGGCGGCCATCTTGTCACAGACAAGCTTGGTGGGCTCTATGGTACCTAATGTAAGGTGAGTGATCGCAAATACTCTAATCTCGCTGAAATTTTGATGGATTTACAAAAGGTTTAGTTTCTTACAAATGTTATTAACGTGGCTATTATTCTGGATGCTTTATATATAATATGCAATTTTTTTTTAAAGTATGAAGTGTCATAACTACATCTCTGACATTTTTAACAAACCAAACCGTTTGAAAATCAGTAGAGAATTGAGCATGTTATGGTTATTTCAAAGTATATGCACCATTAACACACAATGTTATGAGTAAGCAAGCTGTCTGTGGCAAGATGGCCGCCAGGAGCAGACATCAACCTCCATTGGCCAGCAGCGCTGACGAGACATCTAACCTTTATAATGGATATATATGGGTTTACAACAAAGATGACTGTAGCTGGAGAAATGAGTTGTATAGATTCCGCTATCACGTCTGTTGTAAAAGAAATCAACAGCGAATTAATTTTAAAAGACGAACAGAGAACTGCAATCAAGGCATTTGTCGAGCGTAAAGATGTGTTTGCCGTCCTTCCTATGGGATTCGCCACTTATTGCGTTGCTCTGATTGGTTGTAGGTCTATCCAATTGAGTGCAGAGTTTTTTTTCGGTTAAGACGCCTCATAATTTGAGCCCTATGGAGCAGTATCAGACTCACATTCTGACTAGAATATGAGTATGGCGAGGTCAGGCTACAGTATTAGAGTTCAAATGGCAAAATATGAAATTGTTTGTAGCCTAATATTTGAAAAATTATAGGTAAAAAATATTAGAACCCTCAAGGAAATGCGCACATTTAAGTACAGGAACGAACAAAGGATGCTAGTTATTAGGCTATTCGGTGCATACTATAACTGTAGAAAACGGCATGAGGAACGCCCCGGACCTAGCCTCTGAAAGCCACCTTCAGTGAGGAAAGACAAATGTCGGTAGTTTGCAACACTTCTGGGTGAACAAAATAGAGGTATTTCTGAGTTCTGACATACTAACGTTAAGAAATATAACTTCAATGAAATAAGATGTAGCCTATTTATATTTTGTTCAATAGATTACAGTGATAGTACAGCTATAATTGTGTACCAATTATAATAAAACAATCAAATACCTTAAAAGAATAACATATGATTAGGTAATTATCCCTGTTTTGGAGAAAGTCACTTCAAACAGACTCATCTCATCTTACACAAAATGTCTGCAATGCTTAGGGCAAATTCGAACACAAACGCTTATTGCGTTCTCGTTTACAAACGTGTTTCTCTCACTTTAGCTAATTAGGGAAGGAGACATAAACCATTGACATCCTGATTGTTCCTTCTGGCATTTTTGCATGTTTGTGGTGTTGTGACTGGGTGTTGTGAATTAGTTCTTGTTTAATTGGTTAGTGTGACAATAGGAACTATTGTTGCATATTTTGTGTTAGTAGGAATGGGAAAAAAGGTAATACTTGTAGTAGTGGTGCAACGGATCAAAAAACTCACGGATCGGATCGTTCCTCGGATCAGAGTCATGGATCGGATATTTTTTCAGATCAGCAAAATATAAAAATAAAAAAATAATTTTGATCGTTGTTTAGGTACATTAAATCACGTTAATCCTTTTCCTTGCCATAGGAATTTTACGTAAGATTACTTCTATAATCGTTGGATTTCGGACTAGTTGACAGGCTTAAGTGTTTATAACAAGATATAGCCATGAGAAATTTGGTGATGAATGACCATTGTTTAGGTACATTAAAACCACGTTAAGCTTTTTCACAGTAAGCGTTTTAGTATGTCCTGTATGCGATGGGATGTCGTAACGTAGCTCAAACACTTTCAGCATATGTCCTCCTCATGTCTGCACCTATAAACACACCGACAGTGTTTGTGATGGCTTTAGCCCGGTCTGATTAATTGCTTAAATGCCACTGTGATAAGTGGTTGTTTTGCAGCTTTCGTTTTCACTCCTGTCAGTAAAAAACCGGGGTGATGTCGCTTCAAATGTGTGGCCACGCTTGATGTGTTTCCACTGTCATATCGCTTTCTTGTGTCACAGTGCCTACACACTGTCACGGTTTTATCCACTAACCTCTTTCCTTTATCATTATATTTAACAGGGAAACCAATATGCTCCCATACAGGGGATTTAAATGATGCGGGGCGTTCAAGCTCCTCCGTTCCTCCGCTCGCCTTGACCATGCTGTGAGCAGACTGAAAATGCGCACAACTTTTTTTTTCCAGAAATCAATCCGCGGATCATGTGTGTGCCGAACCGAAGATATTGATCCGAACAGATCACGGATCAATTACGATCCGTTGCACCACTAACTTGTAGTGTAGACAGTGTGAGATGTATGTAGTGCTCTTGAGTTCAGTAAAGCAGAGTCAAGATAATTGGATATGTCTGTCTTTATTTAATAGAAAGTACCCATTAAAACATGGTGACAGCGTGGGCACTTCTAAATTGACAAATTAGGAGTTTAGAAGAATTACGTAGACTGCACCTGAACAGAGCTGCACAATGGAAGGACTAAAACCCCCATCACCGTAATACATGGATGTCGACAATCTTCCCAAGTCCGGGAAATCCTGGAGGGACCAGTTTAACCTCTACTTGGAGCTAACAATGTCGTACGCGGAGGAAAATATTAAAGTCAAATTGTTTTACTACCTCATCGGCAAGAGCGGTCGGGAGCCACTGGAAACGCTAATGAGTGATGTAGCCGCAGATGGAAGAACGGTAACAGGCATTTTTTCAAAGTTTGATGAACATTGTAATCCAAGTCTAAATGAGACTGTGGAACACTATAGATTCTTCTAAAAAAGTCAAGGGGGTGACCAGTCGATAGATAACTATGTCACAGAGCTAAGAATCCTAGCTAAAACATGTATCTTCGGAGAAAAAAAAGATTCACTCATACGTGACAGAATAGTATGCAGAATTAACAGTCCAGGACTAAGAGAGAGGCTGCTTCGTGAGAAAAATTTTACACTACAGATGTGCATACAGATATGCAGAGCAGCGGAGCTGTCACGGCAGAACAGCAGAGCCATTACAGGAGCAGCAGTAGAAGAAGTGCATGCTGTCAGACGAGGAGCACATCAAGATCGACAGCAAAGCGACAAGATCATCTCATGCAAATTCTGTGGTAAAGAGCATGAGATGAACAAACAGAAATGCCCAGTTTTTTGCCAGAAATGCAAAAAATGCGGAAAAGCAAATCACTTTGCAGTTAAATGTAGAGTTCAGCTAAGACAAACAAACCGCAAATAAGTAAACAGGATAGTGATGAGTAGGAGGACATTCTCACTGTTGGTGTGATAAACCCAGAAACTGTAAACAAAATAGAAAATGTCAACGAAAAGAAAACACAGTTGTATGCAGGGATGTTTTTGGGTAAGGACCTTGTGAAATTTAAAGTTGAATGTGGGGCAAGCTGTAACGTAATTCCCATCAATCTACTGAACCCAGATATAAAACTGGAGGATACAAAGACTGTGCTGATAATGTACAACCAAAGCAAAGTGAGTCCACTGGGAAAATGCAAGCTCAAAGTAAGAAACCCAAGAAACCACAAACTGTGCAGGCTGGAGTTCCAGGTGGTTAATGACAATTGTACAGTCCCTCTAACAGGTAAGAGAGCAAGCAAAGTGATGAAGCTAATTAAAGTACATTATGAGAACATTCTTGCAATAGACAGCATAGTCACCACAGAAAAACCTGCAACCAGCCAGTGATCTTTACAACAGATAAAAATGGAATACGCTGATATATTCAACACTGATGGATGCCTAGAGGGAGAATACAGAATTGAGATTGACGACACAGTAAGACGGTACAACTCCCAAAAAGACGGGTTCCAGTAGCAATGATGAAACCTATAAAGGAAGAGCTACGAGATCTTCAGAGGAGAGAAATCATTGCACCAGTAGAGAAGAGCACAGATTGGATAAGTAGTATGGTAGTCGTACAGAAGCCAAATGGTAATCTCAGAGTATATATTGATCCAAAACCGTTAACCAAAACCCTAAAGCACAGTCATTTCCCACTACCAACAATTGATGATATTCTCCCTGACCTATCGATAGCCAAATTGTTTACTGTGTGCGATGTTAAAAGTGGGTTTTGGCATGTCAAGCTAGAGGAGGAATCGAGCTATCTCACAACATTCTCTTCCCTGTTCGGGAGATATCGTTGGCTGCGAATGCCCATGGGTATAAGCCCAGCACCTGAAATCTCTCAGAGGAAACTTACACTTGCATTAGAGGGCCTGCCAGGAATATACATTATAGCGGATCATGTGCTTATTACAGGTCAAGAAGAGACACAAGAGACGGTGGTGAGAGACCATGATTACAAGTTGAAAGCATTTCTAACCCGATGCAGAGAGAAAGGTATCAAGCTCAATGCAGACAAGCTCAAATTGAGACAAAGAGAAGTCTCTTACATCAGACACCTCCTGACCTCAGATGGATTGAAAATTGATTTTGAGAAAGTTCGAGCAATAACACAAATGCCAGAACCAACAGATGTAAAAGGGGTTCAGAGACTACTTGGGATGGTAAATTACCTCTCAAAGTTTTGTGCACATCACTCAGACCATTGTGAGGCCCTGAGACAGCTGACGCAAAAGATTGCGAATGGAGAGGGACCACACAGCAAGAAGAGGCATTCTGTAAAATAAAAGATACAATTGCAAATGATACAGTGTTGAAGTATTACAACCCGGAAGAAGAACTTACCATCCAATGTAATGCCTCGGACAGAGGGCTCAGTATTGCACTCATGCAAGGAGGTAAGCCAGTAGCATTCACTAGCAGAGCGCTAACACGAACAGAACGGGGCTACGCCCAAATAGAGAAGGAGCTATTAGCGCTGCTCTTCGGGATGGAAAAGTTTCACTATTACACATACGGACGGAAAGTAACAGCTCAAAGTGATCACAAACCCATAGAAAACATCCAGCGTAAGCCACTGCTGAGTGCACCGAAAAGGCTTCAGAGAATGATGCTGAGACTTCAAAAATATGATGTAGATGTTGTGTATGTTCCAGGGCCAGAGATGTGGTTAGCAGACACTCTGAGCAGAGCAAATCTACCTGAGAGCGCTCCCACTGCATCTGTGGAAGCAGAGCTAAAGACAATCAACATGGCACAACACTTACCAATCTCAGAAGACAGACTCAGGCTTATCCGTTCAGCAACAAAAGAAGATGGAACATTACAAACACTGATCAAAGTCATACAACAGGGTTGGTCAAAGAACAAAGCGGAGACGCCACAAGAAATACAACATTATTACCTGTTTAAAGGGGAACTGTGTTGCCAAGATGGAATTGAGGTGAACGAGCTGTTATCCCTAAGCAATTTTGGAAAGAAATAACACAACGCATACACTCCTCTCATTTAGGTATCAATGGATGCCTGAGGAGGGCCAGAGAATATTTATATTGGCAGGGAATGAATGACCAGATCAAAGCGTATGTACAGCAATGTGACACCTGCCGTTCAGTGGACTGGAACCAGCAAAAGGAGACACTGCGACCACATGACATGCCGAACAGACCTTGGGCCAAGATAGGCACAGACTTGTTCACTTTTGACATCAAGGACTATCTAGCAACAGTAGACTACTACTCCAATTTTAGGGAAATAGATTACCTATCTGACACCAAATCAACAACTGTCATCAGAAAATTAACAGCACATTTCGCCCATCAGGGTATTCCAGACACGGTCATCTCTGACAATGGCCCGCAGATCTCGTCACAGGAGTTCCAGAAGTTCAGTCATCACTGGGAATTTATACACAAGACTTCATCACCTGGCTATCCTCAGAGCAATGCCAAGGCGGAATCATCAGTCAAAACGGCCAAGAGACTGATGCTCAAAGCAAAATATTTAAGACAGGATCCATATTTGGCAATCCTGGACCACAGAAACACACCAACACATGGCTTATCTACCAGCCCAGCACAGAGAATGCTAAACCGTCGCACTAAGACACTACTACCCATAAAAATCATCCTTCTGCAACCAAAGATTCATTCTTCCTGGAGAGAATTGACAGAAAATCAACAACGGCAACAAACTTACTATGACAGATCAGCCAAGGACTTAGACAAACTACAACAAGGGGACTCTGTGAGAATCCAAACATTTGAGCCTTATAAGCTCTGGAGAAAGGGCACAGTGGTAATGCCTTGCGACTCGAGGTCCTACAGTGTCCAGTTAGAATCAGGTGTTATAAGGAGAAACAGGAGACATCTTAGAAGGGACCATACATTGACCCCTAAAGACTCCAACCACGCAGAGACTGAGGATCCTGACAATACAAACCACAAAATAGCATCTGACTCCCAGTCACAACTCACCGCTAATGTGGAGAACCAGACACAACACACTGTACAGTCAGACATCCCAGAATCTGTTGTCACAAAAGCAGGACGATTAGTGAAGAAACCTAGACACTTAAAAGACTACGTAACATAGTGTGGAAAAAAAATATATAAAACAAATAAGATATATAATACATGGAAAACTGTTGTGAAAGACATGTAGAACTACTATGTAGCTGTGATAGGGTAATGGTATATTGGTCTTGTCTGTACCAGAAATTGATTAAGAGTTTTGTTTGAGATGTTAGTTCTTAAGAAAAAAAAAATAAAAAAAAATAAAAAAAGATGTGACAATAGGAACTATTGTTGTATATTTTGTGTTAGTAGGAACAGGAAAAAAGGTAACACTCATAGTGTAGACACGTGTGAGATGTATGCAGTGCTCTTGAGTTCAGTGAAGCAGAGTCAAGATAATTGGAGATGTCTGTCTTTATTTAATAGAAAGGACCCATTAAAACAGTTAGGACATTGATTTTGGCTATCCGATGGCTACAGTATGTGTAATGCCACATCCTGTCATAGTGCGTAATAGTGGTACATTCTTATGGTTTCAGCCATGTCAGGTCAATTAGTGTTTTGTAAGTCTCATATGTGTTGAGCCTTGTGTTAAATAACCTTTATCGAGTGGAATAAACTTATCTTCCCTATGAATATGGGGTGCATTATATGCCGAATGACAATAACCTGTAGCCCTAGAATGTCATTGTGAGGTTATTATAATGCGTTTTAATTTCGGGAAGATAGTGAAGGCCTAGGTGTAAAATGCACGGCCTGCCACTGTTTACAACAATTATCTAGACAAAGCTAACTGTAATTTAAAGACCAAAAAGAAAAGGCATTCAACTCACTTGAGACAGACATTAAAGGATGGGCCGGATGCAGTGGCAGCCTGGTCCTGCAATTCACCACATGAAATAATATAAATAACCTAGTAATTACAATATAATAAAATGTTTGTAATGAAAACTTCACCTTCAAAAAGGTTACATAATTAAATAAACTTACTGTTTGTTGCCATAAAGGAGGGAGTGCAAGATATATGCCAGATAATGAAGGCTGTGTACGTTGTTGTTGGGTTGTTGTCTGTGGACTTGAAAGAACTATTTTGAAACTGGAGGGCTGACCAGATTTGCTTGATGCCTCCTTGGGAGTTGACTGTGGCACTGCAGCTAATTCTGTCTCTGTCACTGGATGTTGTCCCCTAAATACATAATAAATAATAATAATTAGTTCAACTTATATAGCGCTTTTCAAGGAACACAAAGCCCACCCTCATCCACCACCAATGTGGGTAATGCACGGTAACAATTTTGCACCTGAACGCGCACCACACATCAGCTAACAGGTGAAGTGGTGAGTAGTTATATACAAATTAGGAAGGAGGTAAGAAGGAGAAAGAACATAGTATTCAGACCGCTAAAATGGCTAAAACAGTAACATTGCGAATGCAGTTGTCTACCATAATCAGCCGCTGTTTTAGCGGGGTGGAACACATGTTCGCCTCACAACACTATATTATTTAGTCAACACGAACTCGGATTTGTCCATTCGGAATAATAGTACTTGTTTTAATTCATTGCAATAATCATATAGAATTCATTGCAAAAACAAAGATTTAACATGTTTTTTTTAATTACGACTTTTGATTAAAAAGAGTAACGAATATGCTGTACACAGAATATGATTGAATATATTATCAGTGTCTCGTGGGTCTTTTTTCGCTTTTGGAATGACAGAGAGGAAAAGAGTTACCCACCGGTCAAACAGCCAAAACATTATGACCACCTGAATGATTTATTGCCCCCCATAAATTCCGCCCCCCTTCCTGCCCCCCACACCTGT
>JACXGM010024289.1:0-15556 GCA_016801145.1 Umbra pygmaea
TACTCCCGCAGCACCTCCCACAGTATCTCCCGGGGGACCCGGTCATACGCCTTCTCCAAATCCACAAAACACATGTAGACAGGATGGGCATACTCCCAGGCCCCCTCCAGGATCCTTGCGAGAGTAAAGAGCTGATCCGTTGTTCCACGACCAGGACGGAATCCACATTGTTCCTCTTCAACCTGAGGTTCGACTATCGACTGCAGTATGTTCCGTTTCAAAATAATAGCGCTCGTAAGTCATTACAATAATCATTGTTAATTCATTGCATAGATATGTAGTGTCCATGTTCGTTTTGCTAAAATTTGTCTATTGTTGGATAAAAAACTCTAGTGAATGTTTTTTAAATGTAATTGTGACACTGACAATATATTAAATCATATTGTGTGTACAACATATTTGTTTCTGTTTTTAATAAAAAAGTTATTAAAAACATGTTAAATTATTATTTTTTGCTATCACATGCTCTTATTGTTTCTTTACACACAATGCAATTGCATCTGGTTACAATTCACTAGCTATATAATGATTTAACAATGACTATTGCAGTGAATTAAACCGTGTGCTATTTTTTTGAAAAAACAAAAATCCCAGTTCTCGTTGCTGGCAAAATAGTGTTACTGTTTTGATTGAGAGACCCCTAGCGGCCAAAAACTACATATTGTACCATAACAGTATTGTATTGTATGCTCTTTCATTTTGTAATTGTAAAAGGGAGGAAAAAGGGAAAGGAAAGGAAAGAGGGAAGGAAATAAAAAAGGTAGTGGGAATGTCAGTATCCTATGCGGTGCCTCCTATTCATGTAAGGTGAAGAGATACCTTTACACTTGCTCCTACAGAGTCCATGCATATAGCATTCCTACAAGAAACCCATTTACTTATTAGAGGACAACTCCAGCGCAAAATGAACCTAGGGGTTAATAACAGATTGGTATTGAGTCGACCGCTCTCTGGGATATGTTTTCATGCTAATCGAATGTGCCTAGTTTTGGTGCAAACTGATAATCACCTTATAACGCTAGTTGTGAGGGCACACTATTATATACCACTAACAAGGCTCAAAATAGCGCCACACTTCCACAATAGCATAATGAGGGTCCCTACATGCAAACTGAAGCATTGAGACCTTTGTAAGTTTACAACAGTTTATTAGAAACATAGTTTAAAAGACATTACCGTTCATGCATACAGCCAGGCGCCATCTTTGGAAAACAGACTTGATCAGTCAAACCACAAACTCTGTTTTACGTGAGCTGAACTGTGACTTGGAATCTTCCATGGCAAGAGGTTTTGCGGTCATTCATGCAGATCAATGAGCAAGACTTACAGCTGGCAATGCAACCTAAAATCAAACACAATTTGCTTACAGTTCAGCTCGCGTAGCACAGAGTTTGTGGTTTGACTGATCGAGTCTGTTTTCCAAAGACGGCGCCTGGCTGTATACATAAACTACCTCTATCCTGGGTTCTATTGACAAAAAACATATTTCCCCCATCAGTTTCTGATCATGCCTTCTCTCTTTGGAAAATAAAAAACATTCTATGATCTTTATGAAAACTGAGTCTTTTCTAGTTCTCATCTAGGGATCAGGAGGTGGTCTGGTGATTTCTAAAGAGTTCTGGGAGGGAGCAATTGGAAGAATAGGTCTACGTCCTCCTGTGCCCGTTTTGGACTTATACAGTTCAAGGTCATATTTAAAGTGCATTACTCCAAGTACAGAGTATCAAAAACGTATCCAACAATGCTAGATGAGTGTGACAGGTGCCATTCCTCCCCATGACCTGTATCACATCTTTAACTGTTTATTTCAGTTGTAGTTGTGGGGTGAGCGGGGTGGAAGGAAGGGGTGGAGAGAAGTAAAAAACAAGCTGTGTTTTGTAATTGGCAATAAATAATAAAAAATATTCTATCAAAAATCTTTACTGTATATTGTAACTCGTTGAGAACAAAATGACATAATGGTCCATGGAAACTCCAACCAATTTAGGGCAGGATTTTTCACCTCTTTCCATTAGGCTAAGTATATAATTATTTTAATTCCCATTGATACATATATCCAAGCAGTTCAGTGGAGCAATACGTTTTATCAATTAGCTTACAACGATGCATGCAGCAGAGAGACACATTGATAAAAGAGACTCTGCATTACTGAACACAGACTGAGTCAACACTGTCCCTTCAGCAGGGAGTTGAATGATTGGAATCAGACACAGGTATTACCAGTATCTACTCACTAACTAGCTATTTGATAACTGAATCAGACACAGGTAGTACCAGTATCTACTCACTAACTAGCTATTTGATAACTGAATCAGACACAGGTAGTACCAGTATCTACTCACTAACTAGCTATTTGATAACTGAATCAGACACAGGTAGTACCGGTATCTACTCACTAACTAGCTATTTGGTAACTGAATCAGACACAGGTAGTACCGGTATCTACTCACTAACTAGCTATTTGATAACTGAATCAGACACAGGTAGTACCGGTATCTACTCACTAACTAGCTATTTGGTAACTGAATCAGACACAGGTAGTACCGGTATCTACTCACTAACTAGCTATTTGGTAACTGAATCAGACACAAGTAGTATCTACTCACTAGCTAGCTATTTGATAACTGCACCATTTGGTATAATGCCTATTGATAACAAGATTATCAGGAAATTAATTTAGGGAAATTAGGAGATAAAATATAGTAATTGTATTTCCCTATATTTTATAGGATTGTTCATTGGTGGTTGGCTTATTTCTGGAATGGTGTAGAACACTGAGTGAGAAGTATTGTGGAACACTTGACATTAGATGTGCCACCTTTATGACACAAAAAGCATGTTAATAAAAACCAAATAAAACAATAGCTGAACGAAATAAAGGAAGAGCATAATTACTACTAAAGTCATTTTGAAAATCCTCTCTTGGTCAGATCATAAAATAATAATGTTGTAGGTCAATTAAATAATGAAAATAATAATTCCCAAGGAGTCTGTGTCCCTGTTGCAAATTGCTTTTTTTAAATGGAGGGGTGCCTTTATTTGTCAGGTTCAACACATGCCAATTAAATGTTCTGTGAATAGCCCTGGCCTAGACAAATATTTCCCCAAAACTATATTAAACAAACTAAAGCATCTAGTTAATAGTTACAGTAACATGACTTTAAGATATCATTATTACTCAATCTGGTCACCATTTGTTTTAATAACTCCATGTAATGTAAAATAAGGTAAGAGCAGTGATATTTGATCTTGAACAAACTCCTTTGGTGTGTGGTGCTGCCATAATGAGCATTTGGTGTAAACTGCCTTACTCATGATATATATGATCAGCTAATCAACAGATATTATACAGCAATATTATTATACAGCATTATTTGTTCTACTCTATGTATTAGTACACTAAGCTGCAGACAAAATTATTCCTAAAAATCACGAGCGCAAAAGTCAAAATATGACAACATTCAAACAATTTAGCGCAATACACATAGATATAATATCATTACAAACTGTGAAAGTAAATACAAATAATTTTATGGGTTCCCAAACATTGTACCTTTAGGTAAAACTGTTCTAATTACTGTAAGTTAAGAGAGATATGGCTTTTGCCCCAACGTGGTAGGTTTTGCATAACCTATATTTTAATTTACATTTTCTTTATCATTGGACAAGTTGACAATTGTTTATAGAAACCTAGGCTATTGGTTGCAATCAGGTTTTTGTTAATGTATGCTTTTTTCATTTTTTTTCCCCAATTAAATTGTTTAAATTGGCATCCCAACTTTGACGTAGCCATTTTGAGCAAACATGCTGCCCAAATGTGATCCAGTAATTTAGATCATTCATATTTTGCAAAACACATCAATTATAACTAAATTTTCTATGATATATCCAAAATAAATTGAAGCAACTCTACCATTATATTATTCCATGACAGATGTGTGACAGCCTATTTACTTCTACTTTGTGTACTTGAAGTACATTTAAGATCACATATTTACTTTAGATAATTACGTACGGTGCATTTACATTCAGACCTGTCACTTTTACTGGAGTAGGTTTTTAGCACAGTACCTCCACTATCTCCAGTAAAATTTTGGTCAAAAAGGGCATTCCAAAGACGCCGCGGTTGTGGAGGTGACATCTGATAGTTCTTTTTGAAATCTGGTGACCCCAAGATGCCACAAAGGCCTGCAATTCTGTCACAGTGATTCTTGGGGATTTTGTTGCTTCTCTCACCATCCTCCTCCCTATCCTGGGGGGCAAAATGCATTTGCGTCCTCTACCCGTGAGGTTTTCAACTGTTCCATATCTTTAGCATTTTTTTATAATTGCCCGACAGTGCTCAGTGGTATATTCAATCGTTTGTGTATTTTCTCGTAGGCATTACCAGATTTATGATGGTCTATGACCATCTGTCTCTTTTGAACTGCCAGTTTTTTGTTTTCTTCATGGTGTTGGATGACAAAGGGTTATTGCATGTTTGTTACCTCTATCTATACCCTAGTGAAACAGGGAGTGACGTAATGGCTCAACATAGTTCCTTATGTCTTAGATTAACTTAAATAAGTGGAATTTCATTTCATTTGTTTATGTTAAAATGCTTGTTTTTATGTCTGTAATGCTGGTTAGTAGTGGTCTTAAAATGTCTATTGTCTCTTTATCTCTGCAATGCTTATTTTTATATATCGACCAATGATTTGTATAGCAACAGGGTTTGGTATACAGAGCTTCTCTGTTTTTGTGAATGGGGCTCCTATTGTGGAAACAAATTCCCTGATCCAGGCTAATAGAATAACCATTTATTAATACAAAATTCCTACGTAGTAAAGCTTTAGGTAGCCTATAAATTATTACCAGAAAATAATTTAGCAATCTCCCATTACACCCTCCCCCATATATCCTGTGAGTCACTGTATTTAGTCCCCCTGTATGGCTGCTGGATTAAAATTTTCAATGAACACTGCAGAGTGTTATTGTTCAGAAATGTTTTTAAACAATTACAAAGGTTTCCTAAGTCCCTCTCTTAAGGCCAAAGCTTAAAGCTTTGAGTGGAAGGTCCAAGATGACAAAGTTAAACATGAATTACACATGAATTACACATGGGAAAAAAAACACAAACAAAAAACAAGTAGCGGAACTTCAAACGATGTAGGTATATGTACAATTAGTGCAACAGAGTCTAAGTTAGTCTGCTATCCTCTTAAAAACCTCTTGTACAATCCCAGTAATTGAAAAGAAATTGTCACAGAGATCCTTGCGTTGTCTCGTTTAATTAAATTAAAGTGGAAAATCCTCTCTTTGTTTCTATTCCTACTGGATATAGTGTCTTACCTCCCCCCTCCGCTGCTGATGGCGGGCGTCGTCCGAGTGAGCAGGTCTGAGATCTGGGACGAGAGCTTAGTCTTAGCTGCAGTCTGTTGTTGAACTCGAACCTCAGCTGCATCAGCCAGATGCATCAGAGTCTTTCTCTCTGGGCTTTCCTCAAAGTTCTTACAGCCCACACATTTACAGTTCGACGAGCACATGATCTTGGCCTAGCAGAGAGATGAAGAAAAAAAAACAGTATTGTAGATACAGTAAGCTGGTCACAACATCGTTGATGAAGACTACAGGCACCTTCTTTTGCCCAGGCATGGCTGAAGTCTGCCAGCTCTTAAAATGCTTGGATTCGGGATTGTATTTACCAGGAAACCATACAACTAGGGCTGTAACGGTGCACGGGTACTTAACTGTACTGTACAGTACAGGGTGCTATTCGCAGGTTCGTACTTGAACCCAAATACATAGAACATTCAATAAAAAAAAACAGCTAGCTGTATACTTAATACTTCTTCATATGCACGCACGCACGCACGCACGCACCCTCACGATATATATATATATATATTACAATTCTCTGCCACTATTTTTTTCTCACAATGTGTAATGTTTATTGCACATATGAACCATGAGAAAACAAATTGTCAGTAACAAACATGAATTTTTTGCCACCTATAGCACATTGCGCATCACCACAAGCCTGTAAACAAAGGTTTCAATAAATAAAAACAATAATGTACATACTGGCCATTTTAAGTACAGTAGGCTACCAAAAATAGTGACATAACACTAAATTTGGCCCTGATACAGGCTCTATCTGAACTCCTTGATCATGTCTGAACATGTCTCCTTGATCATGTGTTTTTTATTAGAATCAAAATAATTTAAAATTAAATCGGGAACAGGGGTGAATCGAGATTCCGATTTTATAACGATTTATCGTGCAGGCCTAGTTGCACCCTTGAAATAACTCAATCAACTTCAGAGAGTCTTGGTTCTTTTGCAACTTTATATATGCCCTGGTTCAATTAGCCAGCTCAGATTCTCCGACCACTAAAAAACATTGATCTCTAAATGCACTCTCACTTCCCGAATCACAGTAATTTTAAGAGACAGTGCAACATTTTTAAAAATAAACAAAACTATGTTCTTTACTGTAAATAAGGACTATAAAACATGCATTAAATATTCCTTTCCTTCAAACAAATTACTTGGCCTAGTGGCTACATTAATATGTACGTCTATTTTCCAGGGCTCAACATATGGAAAGTAAAAAATGTAGCTATGGGGCAATGCATGTGCAAACTGTATGTTCTGAGAGTTTTCTAAAATGTTAGTTAAATTCTGAAGCCTGCAAGCAAAGGCAGTTGTGGAAACGAAAACAATTGTCTCCTCACTGTATTTAAGCAGTCCTATCAGCAGAATCTGATCAGGCCAAAGAAAATACAAGACCAATAGGTGTTTTTAATCACTGCGGATATGAGCCCATCTTTTGCCAATTAAACTAAAAACAAACTTTCTATCATTTTTTGCACTGTAACGCAATATGTACCGTACCGTGACTCTCAAAACACAAAACGTACAGTGAGTATACATATACAGTGAACCCTCGCTATATCGCAATTCACCTTTCACGCCCTCGCTGCTTCGCGGATTTGCTTCGTGCATTGTGTTCTGCATTCTGATTGGCTAAACAGTCTCTCCGCTTCTTCTCTACCTGTGTGTCAATAACTTTGCGGTTTATACACGTACGTAAAACAGCTTGCCAAATTTAAGTTTGCAAATTCTCTTGCAATTACAAGTTTTTCTAAAACCCATTAAGTGTCGACAAAACGTTCTGCATTTTTTTATAATCATTTTTCATTTTCTGCCGTTCTAATCCAATGACTCGGGTCGCGGTGGGGCTGTGCTGATCTCTGCAATTTGAAGCCTTCAGTTCGTATTGATGATTAAAATTATTATTTTACAGTACAGTAGTTATTTGTAAAACAAAAACGTTTATACAGTACTTTCATTCGATTAAATTGTCGATTCGATTATATTGCCAATTGGCTTACATTTCTATTGGAGGCCTCTGATTGGTATGTTTTTTTAAGTATATAAGGAAGTCTTTGCCTTTTTGAAATTTGTTGACTCCCTGATGAAGGCTTGTATGCCGAAACGCGTTGGAGTGTTTCCTTTTTTAAGGGTTCTTTATGACCTAGCCATATAATAAAGGCTTTTTAAATTAAGAGAGTGCCTTGGAGTTCCCTGATGTTATGGCTTACATTTCCAATTCGATATCAATTAGGTTAGAGATATTTCAGTTACAATACCAATTTTGTTTGGATATAAAGACATTCTAAGATAACTTATGCTGTAAATTGTACAAGCAAGAAACAACCCTCAAATATTTTCTAATGCACCTGGTTAATGTTTGGAGTAAGTACTCACACCGAAACTGTTACAAAGTATTTTTTACTTAACATGACTTGACAAGTCATTGAAAAATTACTGCAGTTATCAACACAATATAGTGCAAATGTAGACTACAGCCAGTGAGTAGCGACCATGTTGAAGATCATTGTTGTAAAAAAACTATACAGTCTTGTAACAAGTATACAACGGTAAACAATGGAAAACACCCTCTCTCTGACAAAATGACAGTGTTTATGGACATCAAGGTTTATATACATGAGGACCTCATGAGTTTTATGTGAAGACATATTAAAAGATCAATTTTGGAATTTTATGAATCGATATCAGATCGCTCAAACAAAGATCCATTTGAATTGGATAATCAATTAAATCAACCCAGCCCTAATGACAGCGTGCAGTCGTTTGTAATAGTAGTCACCGAGGCCCCGGATTCTTGCAGGTGGTATAGTTGCCCATTCATCTTGGCAAAATGCCTCCAGGCCATGCAAAGTCTTTGGTCGTCTTGCATGAATTGCAGGTTTGAGATCTCCCCAGAGTGGCGCGATGATATTAAGGTCAGGAGACTGATGGTCACTCCAGAGCCTTCACCTTTATCTGCTGTTGACCACTGGAGGGTCAACTTGGTCATGTGCTTAGGGTCATTTTTGTGCTGGAAAGTCCAAGAGCGTCCCATGCGCAGCATTCATGCAGAAGAATGCAAATTGTCTGCCAGTATTGTTCGATAACATGCTGCATTCATCTTGCCATTAATTTTCACAAGGATCCACGTGCCTTTATAGCCTACACCCCCTCAAAACATCAGTGAGCCACGACCATGCTTCACAGTGGGATGGTATTCTTTTCATTACAGGCCTTGTTGACCCCTAACCAAACATAGTGCTTATGGTTGTGACCATAAAGCTCTTTGTCTCGCCAATCTAGGTTACGGTGTGCCAGAAGCTGTGATGATGTTGTTCAGCATATTGGCCCTCACGTCCACATATATGCACAGGTTAGAGGTTTCGCCCATAGAATTTACAGACAAGCAACAAAGAAATTAGCATGTCAACATGTTCTGGGAGGAGACGCGAGCGCAACCTATTAACAATTAGTCCAGTCGCGGAGAACACCCGCTCGGATGGCACAGAAGTCGCAGGCACACTCAAGTAGGAGATAGCCAACTTTGCCACCCGGGGATATTTCTTTCCATTTAGATGATAGCTAAGGATATGCACCTTACCTATGATCTTAATAATTAACATAGTGATCTGCTCCCTGCGCCTAGCATCTAACTTACGTCTACCCAAGAAAGTAGCCATTGACTGCAGGGTGCTGCCTGAGGAGGATGAAGCTGCTGCCAGGTGCTTTGATCTCAGGTGGCTATGCATCGTTGTTGTGGAGGTGTGGTATGCCAGCTTTGCTTGGCATCATTTACACTCAACTTTATTATTGCTTTTTTTAAATGAGCTTCTTGGTTGTTGCATGGTTGGGCGCAGAGGTAACGGTCACGACAATGCTCTTCTTCTGTTGTTTGTTTACACTATGTAGACAACGCAGGTAGCCTAGATCGCAGCAGTAGGGGGTTTAATTTATGTTAGTGATACCTTGTGTCCCCGACAGGAAAATACCTTGCTGCGTGATCTGTGACAGTAGGCACGGCGTCAATTATGTAGAACATATTGGAATTGCGCGAAAATATAACGATATTCGAAAAAGCTATTTTATGATTTCCCATGCAGTTCAACTATTTGAAGATTGCGACTCATCCCTAAGCACAACCGTACATTATAACAATGTATTACCAGTCTGGTCAGTTGATAATGATGAATGCAACTGGTGAAAGTCAAATGTACTTATCAAGATCCTTTCGGACAAAGAATTTCTTTCCACTCGTTTCCTATCTTTTATCTACACACATTAACTAGGCAACTAAAATTAAGATGAGTTGGAACAGTACAGAACCCAGCTAAATAATGATAGAAGAATGAGAGACCAACCTCGTAACACTCGCAGTAGTTCTTAAGGCATCCCGATCGTTTACAATTGCAGCCTTTGCTGTGTCTGCGGTCCGCCTCGCCCTCTTTACCTTTACCTATCTTCGGCTTGAATGCCTCTGGGTTCCTGTCAAGACAGGCCTGGGGGGGAACACAACGGGTAAAACAGGTGGCAACTGTTCACAAAGTTGTAGTGATGACAATAATCAAGGACTACATTTGTCCAACATTTGGTAAGACACAAAAACCAAGGTAACACAAGTCAAATGTGTTGGCCTGGCGTTAACGGGCCTCTCCTTACTTTAATGGCTTTAGCTCGTTCCGTCTCGTGTTCTAGGTTGTTGAAGCAGTTGGTACAGTTACAATTCTGACAAAACTCCCCATTGGCAAAGCAGTCGCAGTACCTGGGGACAGAGCAGGACCACATTCAGATGGAACGGACAGTGACCCGAAACCGTCCGCTCTCTAAACCGGGGACATTTAGGCCATCCTTAAAAATATTTGTTTGCCGTAACCCGACCGACCCTGTCAATATAGGACCGACCCAATTATTTTTTATTTTTTTCCATTTAGTCCGACTGACTTGCCGGTTGTAAACTGTGTTTACAAGGCCGACTGATTTTTTTTACTCTTCAAACAACTAGCCTAATGCAAATGCAATCAAATATTATTAATTATTTTTTAGTAAGTAGGCTATTGTGAATATAAATTGCCCAGGCCTACATACAAAACTAGGCTACGTTCTTTCTTTTAAATAAAAACCTATGTCGTCATATACATGTATGATTATGTTTACACCATTGGTTTACGCATGTCACACTAATGGCCTATACGTTCACTTCGTTTCATTCACTGTCAATGGTTTGCGCTTCATGGCTGCGGCTGCAGTAAATAAAATGTTTGCGGTCACCGTTCAAAGTCATTCAGGCACCATAATACATCAAAAAAATGCAAGAAAACATCTCGACGCCGCTTTAATTTGACACGAAGTTCTGGAAAAACTACCCAGATCTTTTACCATCCCTTCTCCCCTCTAGTCTAACGGTTACCGTGTCGAGTGACCTGAAAGGAAACAACTAAAATGTTGGTGGAGGAAACTCAAACTAAAAAGCACCGAAAAGAGCACCTTTTCCACAGATGACGAGCCCAAAATGGAATGAAATACATTCTGAGGGAACTATTTTGTAAAACTGAAATATGAACATGATCATGACGTAGTGAACACTGGCAAAGTCGCGGATTTATACACCCATTCACCGTCCCCAACCCAAGCAAGAGTTCAACTCCAGACGGACACTTTGTGTAGACAGTAAATAGACAGTTTTTTGTAATGTTAACCCTAACCTTAATCCGAAACTTAACCTCAGTAACCTCATGCCTAACTTTAACCGTTAGTAACTTTAACCGTGAATGTTGTGATATAATTTCAAATGCTATGGAATGTGTGGAATGTTCTCTAGTGAATCCGCTAAACGAAATGTGCAGGGGCAACGTCATAGAAGGACGAATATAGCCTAACAGCAAAACGTGCATCTGAAATGTAAAACACCCTAAATATGTTGGCATAAAACGTAATTCAGGTTTTCAAAATAGTTTCCTAAGAACGTAATTTGGGAGAACTTCTGAGATGTAATAATAATTAAGATGACATAGTTTGGCCAGAGCAATGGTTAAAGGGATGCCATGTTAACAGGGTTCCTACACATTCCACAACATACCCATTTGTTTTATGGATGTTAACATCCCAAATGTAACACATTAACATGTTGTCTCATAGGTATTACATTGCACGTTAATGCAATTAACTGTTATTTTGTGAATTCTAAAGTCATTTTTATTTATTTGTTTCCCTCTGAAAATCCACTTTCATTGAGATGTAGTGGCTTCTTTTTTTCTTGATTCTGACAATTTTTTTTAAAATGAATGCATCTGGAATTAATCCAATAAATTTGTCTTTTGACAAAGATTTCCTACCAGAATGACGTTCGCAATGGTGCGCCCGTAGGCACGGGTTGAAGACCCAGTCAGTGACGTCAAGATATGCAAATTTGTTTAAATTCATACCTAAGTAATCGCCATGACCAAAAATCTAACTTTTTTTTACATTGAATCTTGAAGAAAAATACAGACCTACCTACCGACCCCTTTTTATTTATTTTTTAGCTGTTACTGCAAACCAAAATATTTTTAAGGATGGCCTTACTTCACAAAGCAAGAATGGTGCTAAGTGCATAGGTTGAGTGGGACAAGTTCTGTAAATCAGTAGAGTACGTACAGTTTAAGACACTGAGACTTGGTGCAGTTGCAGGGCTTCCGTGGTCTGGAGGCAGCGTCTGACGTTGATACACTGGTGCAGGGGCAAAATATGCTTATGGTCAGTCAGCGGACATTCAGATACTGTTTCATATCAAGGAGGACATAAAACATAGAAACCAGGGGCTTTATTTTAAACTGTGTGAGGTACTATCGGGCTTACCCATTGAGAGGCAGCCTGGCTTGAGTCTGGATGCCTGTGGGGGTAGAGAACCCGGAGCTGCTGGCCAGAGTCACATACGACTGTTGGAGCTGGGTGAGATATAGATTTGTGAGACCAGACGCACAAACACAAACTTACATTTCACATTCATCTGACACATACCTGCGTGACGTATTGTGCGGGCAGCACAGCATAGCCCATGTTGCCAGACCCGGGGGCGGGTGCCAGCACAGTACCCGGCGGGAGGTTGGTGAGATTGGGTTGGATCTGGGGCAGCGGTGTGGCGGGCATGATCAACCGCTGTTGGGTTTGGGTGGTCATTACCTGGCCAGATGTCAAGGGCTTGGCTACCACCTGGGAGTGAGGGAGGATATGGCCGTCAATTCAACAACACTTTGTAAACTAACAGCGCACGTGTGGCTAATGGATTTCACCTGCTTCATGTTCTGTGCTGGGACGATGGGAACAGACATCCTGACCTGGGCTGTATTGACCACCATGGGCTTGGCTGTGAAGAAAATAGAAACATACTGTTGTATATTAACCTGCACGTTCACAGTGTTTGGGACAGTAACACCCTACGGACGGTGCGCCTGAGTCATACCGGTCATGGATGAGTTGATGCCGGGGCTGCCCGCCTGGCCCACGCTGCCTCCAGTGGTGGCTGTCACTAAACGCACATAGTGGAAACGGCTGCCGGGCACCTGGATCTGCTGCACGTTTGACGGGGTCGACAGGGGGAAGATGGTCTTAAACTGGGGGGCTCCCACCCCTCCCACAGTCACAGTCTGCACAGATTTTACAGTCTGTGAAGAAAACAAGTAAGGATCATTCAGGACTTTTTAGCTGAGGCATTAATGTCTTATTAGGATATTTAAGCAAAGAGCCACACGGGGATGTGGTATAAAAGCATTAACACACAACAGACTGTGGGTTGCCAGGGAATAACCGCACACCTCAGCAGGCTTTAACTGCTGAGGTGTGCGGTTATTCCATGGCAATGCACAGGCTGGAGTGTGTTAATGCGCTTATAAAACAGTTGTCAACATTTTATTTGGGAAAATAAATGTTTATAATTAGTATTTTTAGCTTAAGAATTATCATCTAACACCAACATACCCCCAACCACTCCTCTAAACGTTGCCATGTTAGGACGCCAGTAGTTCCTACTATACAGATCATTTTGATTGTTTTTAACAAGGTCTGAACACTTATGTACAGTCTCATTTCATTTAAATGCACATGTTTTCCAGTCTGCTTTAGTGATGCATTTATTTATGCAATTGAATTGTTTGGTTGATACAGACTCCATCCTGTCTACATTAAACAGCCTACTAGCCGTACTGTACTGACAACGTGTATGGCTAACGCAGTCAAGCAAACATCTGCAGTTTTGCATTGCAAGTGCGTTTCTTTAAATTGTGTTTCTGGATACATTTAAATACATCCATCAAAAGCCACAATGTGCAATCTTGTCTGGGAACAAAACGTTATGAATATGGGCAGACTTCATGTATACAGGTAATGGCCATTAATATGTTTCCACAACCAGTCAGATATGGATTTCTGTAGACATTTAAATACATACATTAAAATCCGGAATGCACAATCTTGTCTGGGAACGTAACTTTATGCAGGTGCTGGCTATTTGTGTGTGTTTTCACAAACGATCAGTGTGAATTGTGCAAATTTGAATGACAGCGGGAGAGAAACAATTGTAGGCTGCATGCCTCAACAATGTACTTGTAAGTCTGATTCAAAAAACTGTTTGCATAGATAGATATTTCATCTTAATTACACTGGTGAAAATGGTAGGCTACCATAATTCCCCCTTCAGAGACCTGCTTATAGTAAAAAGCTGTCAAAATTGTATTTCTTGATATTTAAAAAATTATGAAAAAAAGGGGTCTAGTGATAGATGGGTGTACACAACCCAAACAATGATGTGTGCTACGGCAATGCGTAGCACTTTTATGATAAGCCCTTGCCTGGTTCCATTCCCTGAATCAGGCTAGATAAGTAATATATTTGAAGAAATTTAACTGTCCTGTAATATAAATTTGTATCGGGCATTATGCTACTAGTGTGTTTATGTTAGGGAGTCAGTTCTTCACTCTGTCCAAGGGGTGGAGGTAAAGGGCTCTGGAAAATCCAGGGTGTGTAATGTGAGAGGTAGCTAAGACGATTAGGCTAATGAGTAGTGGTGCAACGGATCCTCATTGATCTGTGATCCATTCGGATAAATATCTTCGGTTCGGCACACACGTGATCCGTGGATTGATTTCTGGAAAAAAAAAAGTTGTGCGCATGTTCAGTACAGGATTCTCATGGCGAGCGGAGGAACTGAGGAGCTTGAAGGCCCCGCGTCATTTAAATCCCCTGTATGGGAACATTTTGGTTTCCCTGTTAAATATAATGATGAAGGAAAGAGGTTAGTGGATAGAACCGTGACAGTGTGTAGGCACTGTTGCACAAGAAAGCCATATGACAGTGGAAACACATCAAGCATGGCCACGCATTTGAAGCGACATCACCCCGGTGTTTCACTGACAGGAGTGAAAACGAAAGCTGCAAAACAACCGTTTATCACCGTGGCATTTAAGCAATTAATGAGACCGGGCTAAAGCCATCACAAACGCTATCGGTGTGTTTATAGGTGCAGACATGAGGCCATATTCGGTTGTGCAAAAGGAGGACTTTAAACACATGCTGAAAGTGTTTGAGCCACGTTACGACATCCGATCGCATACGGGACATACCAAAACGCTTAATGTGAAAAATCTTAACGATTTAATGAACCTAAAAAATAGTCAATCAACACCAAATTTCTCATGGCCATATCTTGTTATGAACACTTAAGCCTGTCAAAATAACTAAACCGAAATCCAACAATTATAGAAGTAATCTCACGTTAGTTTTCTTCATTGGCTCCTATGGCGAAGAAAAGGCTTAACTTGATTGAATGTACCTAAACAACGATCAATATTAACCACATTTCTCTCTCATATTGCTCATCAAAACCACTGAAAATTATAAAAACAACTAACCCAAATTACAATTATTATGGGCGTTATCTGACGTTAAGCCTTTCTGCTTCATTAAAGCTTATTGTAAGGAAAAGGCTTAACGTGATTTAATGTACCTAAACAACAATCAATAATAATAACATTTCTCTCTCATATTGTTCCCCATATTGTTAATAAACAAAAAGACATCTTGTGTTTATTTGTCTTGTATTTTTTTTGTTGATCCGAAAAATGATCCGATCTGTGACTCTGATCCAAGAAACGATCCAATCCATGAGTTTTTTGATCCATTGCACCCCTACTAATGAGCCACCAGTATATTAACACACACACACACACACACA
>JACXGM010024291.1:0-10131 GCA_016801145.1 Umbra pygmaea
GTGATAACAGAGGAGAACAAGGACAATCAGACAGACAGTGATAACAGAGGAGAACAAGAACAATCAGACAGACAGTGATAACAGAGGAGAACAAGGACAATAAGACAGAGATAACAGAGGAGAAAAGAGACATGCAGACAGAGAAAACAGAGGAGATCAAGAACAATTAGACAAGTGCACATGCATAACGGCGGAGGGGGGTCACAAGTGCTGCAATGTGGGCTGGTTCAGCTTCCATGCCAGGGCTGAATTTCTCTCCCAGTCTGCCCCTGCTTGCTTAAACCTCAGCCTGTGAGGCACCTTTGTCCTGTGTGCTGATAGCAGAACATAGCCCACATGCTGCTGAGCCCAAACTGCTCCCAGCATGCACCTCACCAGCATTAGTGTGGCTCCAGACAAGGTGAGCAGGGAGTAGTGGTAATTAACACACACCTGGGGATTGAAGCAAGGAGCCTGTGTGTTGCTGATTACTCCGACTGTGCCCAGATGGCCAAACCCAAAGAACATTTACATGATGCTCACCTTCAAACAGATGCCTCATGCTATGGAGCCCTGATGTGGGCATAGCTGCAGGTAGACACTTTGACCAGGGGGCAGATTACAGGGGGGATGCAGATACACAATGGACGTCTGTTGGCTGTGATGACACATGGCCATCGGCTCCAGTGACACACATCACATTACTCTCGGTGACTCGGCACAAAAGCAAATCAAACAAGCGTTAAATATCCACAGCCAAAAAGCACATTGGAATGTTGTCAGCGGGTGCTGCGGCGCGGGGGGGGCTCGAACACCAGAGTCAGTCAAATGTTGCCCGTTCGATCACAATTTGTAGATGAAAAAGGTCAGACATTTTCTCAAATATTTAAAGCAAAAACAGCCGACGGACTGTGGATCACAGTGTTCTCCTGGAAGGGTCTGTGTTTAGAACTGCATCTGTAAAAGGGGTGACCCAGAAGATTGCATATGTAAGATTAAGAGATTGAAAACGGGTATCTCTGATCTCATCTCAGTCACAGACCTTAGGCTGACAGCTAGGGAAATGTGTTTATACAGTCGTGTGACAAATTGAAGGAAAACCAACTTAAAGTGTCTCAGTAAGGTATTGGGCCTCCATGACCTGCAAGAACAGCTTCATTGCACCTTGGCATGGAGTCTCTGAGTCCAACTACAAATACTAGATGGTAATAAATCATTCTAACAAAGTCATCTTAACAAGTCTGTAGGGAGTTACTGAACCATGATATAAACTATGAACTACTGTTTCTGGAATTGTTTTGCCAGAATCCTAACCCCACATTCTCATGATGAAAAGGAATTCCAATAATACTCCCATGTTATTTTACATACGTTTACGAAAAACAAACTAAAACAATGCTGCTTCATACATAAATCATACCAATATACTAGCTGGTAGAGGTTTACATTAAAGATGCACTCTGCAATATTTTAGACCTCAAAGTTCTAAAGCCTGTGTATTAAGGTGCTGTCAAGCTAAAACGCGTTGCAGATTTATACTTTTCTTTCTCTGAGATTTCTATGTTAGTACTTTCTCTGTTGTGTCTCGATGTTGGGCCCGCCCTGCAACCTCATTGGATGTCACTGTGCAGCTCTGGGGGAGCTCACTTCTTTCAGAAGTTACTACTGTTTTTAAATTAATTCCTCAAAAATATTTAGTCATAGGAAATGAAATGGCTGCCATAACAGTAAATAACACCTTGGTTCCAAAGGTCAGAGTGCAAGCCAATTGGGGTAAGATTATGATTTTTCTTAGATTGTGCATATAATATAAACAATATACTACATACAGACTAAAATGGGGGTGCCTAAAAATAGTTTTGCAATGATGAAAGTCTCGGACTGCATCTTTAAAGTTATTGGCCTGGCATTTGTTACATGCAAATATTATGTAACATAAGCAAATCTTTTCCCTGGAGGGGCTCGTGCTGTACTTAGTTTTTTGTGTTTCTCCATGGATTTTTTTTTAAATGTAGATATACCGTATTGGTCTGAATATCAAGTTCTTTTCCCTGGAAATACGTCTGAAAAAATGACCTCGTCTTATATTCAAGGTCTGTACTTTCAAATGACAGTACACATCCACAACCACAGATGGCGCCAAAAATCTGTGTAACGAGTGTCAATCACAACTAGCTTACACTGCAGCGGCCTGAAAGATGGAGACACACTGATCTTCTCACGCAAAGTGTCTCAAAGTAGGTCAAGTTAAGCAACAATTCAGGAGAAGTTGATGCAATTGTTGAGATTGTGGTGATAAAAGCAGTGCAGTCAAACAACTCTCAAGCTTCCATGAAATATGGTGTCACAGAATGTAATGTTCTAAGATGGTGAGCCCAAAAAGACCATTTTAAAAAGGCAAAGAATCAGAGAAAAGCTTTCCGTGGAGATTTTTAAATGTGACAACTTTCTTTAAAATATATTGCTAACATGATTTTAAGTATTTTTTATGTTTAAACAATATTATCATTACTTTCAAATAAATTACTATTTATAAAAGCAAGATTTGGTCTTAAAAAAGACTTGTATTTTTCCAAAAATGTATAAATAAGGGAAGGGTTATCTTATAATCAGGATTGTCTTGTATTCAGGCCAATACAGTAGTATACTTTAAGCACAATTATAAGTAATTAATAAGACAAGCAGAGATACAAATCTCAGTGATCCATAAAGTTGATAATGAAATTTTTTTGTGAGAATGACCCAACTGTATGCAAAGAATTCTTGCCAGCAGGCTTCAGACCCCGTAAGGTTACAGTTGAATACCCCTGGTGTCGAGCATGCTGTCCCAGCTCCACAATAGGCCACTAGAGAGAACATCCCACAACTGACCTCAGTGAAACAGGAGAAAGTGTTGCCAGGTGCTCAAGGTCATGGGCACCTACAGAGTTAACTGGTAACCTTACAGTTTCAACCCCATCAGTAATAACCAGATCAAATTATTCATTCAATTTACAAAGTTTATTCAGTTGTTCTTAAATGCATTTTCACAAACGTAAGAAATCTGACATAAAAAATTTGAAAACAATTAAAGCTGTAAAACAAATGGTATGTATCAAATGTTACCAAAAAGGATGACAATCTACCGCTGCATTCAGCACTGGATCATCTTTACTCAAACTGCAGTAAATACATACATACATATAAAACACCACACTAATTGTATAAACTACAGATGTATGCACATTGAAAAACAGACCAAATGTATAACAAAGCCAAGAAGGCTACAAATCCCTTATGAAAAAAATAAATAAGGCATAACAATTGCAGTCATTTCAAAGGTAACTTTGATTCATTCAATAAATGATAGGCTAGTGGCAGTATTGAAGAAAGTTTACCATGTCTCCTTATAATATTGAGCCTAGTATAAATGCTGTTACATTGTGTTCCTTATTCAATACCATGTATTTACATTTTTACACTAACTCAGGCATATCCAACCTTGGTCCTGGAGAGCTCCTGTCCAGATTGTTTTCAGTCCATCCCTAATTTACCACACCTGATTCTAATAATTGATCAGCAGTTTTAAAATGGGAAGTGTTATTAATCTGGTCACAGCCCCAATCATTAATATATACAGGCCTCCAGATGAGTACAGTCTTTTAGTTGTAGCAAATAGATTTCGGTAATACTGATAGTTGAAAAAAAGAAAGATTTACATATTGTACTTGGCAGGTAAACAAAAATACAATGGCATAATGGTTTTTCAAGGCGTTTTTTATACATTCATTTACACTTTGCATGACATCATCCATGTTTGTGAGATACAGTAAATGCAATACATTCAAGCATATTCAAAGTCTTGTCTGAAAAATAGGTATATACAAAACATAATTTAAAGTTGCAATACAGGTGGCATGAACAAACGAGTAGTTCAAATAAATCACTTAGAGTATCTTTGTAACATATGACATTTAAAAAAAGAATGTCAAATACATAGATAGTTATTATGCAAAATCACAAAAATATCTGACTGTGTTCGCTTAAATACATTTCCATACATGTCTACTTAGGACAATTTATTCCAATGACATTCACATTCAGTTGTTTAAAAGGAATGGCAACATTTGACTAACTTGGGCGGTTGTCTCTAAAACTACTGTGACCTCACAACGCAGTTCCAGAAGGTTCTCTACAGACATGTAGGAGCATGCCAGAATTTGCTGATTTACCCAAGCACAAGGTGCCAAACCTTGTAGTCCAATAATCAATACTAATGAATAAACATTTCGTATAAAGATGCAACATGAGATACTTTTTTATTCCCTTCTAACACGTGCTACACGTTTATAAAAAGCATGTTCAGATAAGATGACATTTTAAATTGACATCTAGACAAATAGAAAAATAATTATAATTCTATGTGAAAAACAACAATCTTTAGAGTAGAGATCAAATAAATAAACATGGGATCTTTGGAATAGGCCCACATTATTACGGGCACATTATTTTCACAAATATCCTACAGTTTTCTGAGCGTACCCAGTACCCTCTGCTTTCAAAGAGATGAAACACGTGGCAAAAAACTGTTAAAACCAGCAGGTAGCAGTTCTGTCCTCTCATCAGTACGTCAGCCGTCCTTTCCTGTTAATTCCTTGATGACTCTACATTTCGAATTGACACATTTCTGTTGACAGTCAGCAGGTGATCTTTTACACACTGAGGACATGGCTACTGTACATGCCACACATTGACGCTGTTAGAAAACCCCTGTAATGACCAATATAGAAATCCATGGTATTGTAATTAATAGTCTTTTCTTATTCTCCACGCAAAGGGTTGGTTTCTACATTCCATGACACTTAAAATACCAAACAGGGCATTTGGGTGCTAGAACGAATCCCTTTTAAATTACATTTCCATTAGGTTTGTGCCTTTTTATATTGTTTGTGTAAAAAAAGAGGCACACTCACTTACATCCATCCACAATTATTCCAAAGAGCTCACCATCAGCTGTGCTCCTTAGTCACTTCACAGTGTTGGTTTGCGCCACAAAATGGCACCTCTTTTGGAGGGGCACTTCAAGGTGTGCACTTAGAAGTCGTCAACTTCAGCGCCCCTTTACTGTGCAGTATTTTCAGCGTTTTGAACTCGAGTGGCATCCTGTGAGGGCCAGCGTTGGAGAAATATCTGTATTTCAGCATGTCGTAGTAATGGTACTTCACCGCATTTCCCTTCGCATCCCTCGGAAAAGGCCAGAATCCATACAAGTGAATCTCGTCACAGAAACGCGTAGCCAAGGTGTACATCAACAGTCCGGTGCTGGGCCTTTTGATATTAATCTTGTTTGTCAGCCAGTACCTGAAAAAAAATGAACAAATACTTTTCATCAGGAATACAGACAGCTACAAACACTTCACCACAAACATCTCACAGCTGTTGCCACTAGTAATCAACTATGCATCAACAGTGTGCCGGATATTCTCTATTAAACTCAAAACAGACTCAACTCTCCATAATAGCTTAAAAACGCTGCCGGTGATGTTGTTTTGTTCAAGAATAACAGATCAGACCACTAATTTAGCTTAACGACAGCTCCTCCATTCTCAAGTGTTATTCAAGCCAAAGGGTTAGAATGTCTGTATCCACTAAGCTTCAAACATCAATGGCTTCAAAATAGAAGAGAGGTTTCTTTGGAGAGAGCCCCACTAAAACTGATGAATTAAAGAACAGCTGACAGTTTTCATTTCCTAAGACAGACGGGTGTCGAGGCGAATGAGAATTTGGATTAGATGGAAAAAAAAGAGAGAGAGTGATATCTCTAGGTGTCACGCTGTTGAATTCTCGCCAAGTATTTCTGAATATGGACCAAATAAACCCAGACATACGCAGGTCATCATTTTGCCTCGTCATTTGTTATGTTCACAATTATTTGCAGTTGTTTTATAGTCATAGACCAGTAAACACCTTTACCTTTGATTGACATTAAGAATATGTATTGTCTTTCTGTTGTTGCAAAGATTATTATTGATACAATATATTTTATGCCTGACTGGTTGCATTAATTAATCCCCTTGGAATCTTTCCTCCTTTTGGTGCTTTTTAAACTGTGATTGACATTTATTTAATTATAAAATATGCTGAAAATGTGTATATAAAAGAATAAAACAGTAATAAATGTAGTAGTAGTTTTCAAACAAAGTCTGAGGTCAATTCTTTTGGTAGCTATTGCATCTGAGTCTACTTGTGTCTACAAGCTTTGCACACCTGGATTTTGTAATATTCATTCCATTAATTATTTCCAAGTTGTTCACGTTCTGTTAAAGTATTATGGAGTGACAGCAATTCAGGTCTTGACATGATTTTTTAAACACATCTAAGTCAGAACAAGGCTCGTCAGAAACAATCCCTGCATTGTTTGCAAGCAAAGTCAGTGTAGATTTGGCCTTGTGGTGTAAGTTATTGTCAATAAATAATTCTTCCAATGTCTGGTAGAAAGCATACTGAAGGAAGGTTCTCTAGCATTTTCTCTCTGCTTATCGGCTTTTGTTACCTTTTATATGAAAAACTGCAGTCTTTGCCGAAGTTAAGCATACCAATACGATTTCAAATTAATGCTTTATTTTGGATTTGTCCCAAATTTAAGGTTATGACTTTAGGCCATATCTTCTTTGGGCAGGTTTTTGGCCATATAATGTTAGTGCCTTGTTGCATATGGAGCACATTTTGGAATATTTGTATTATTTATGTACGCACACTTTTTTTTCTGTAAAATCACTACTGTTGTCGATATATCCTTAGTTCTCACATCACAAGATATTTACTCTTAAGTAACCAACTGTGAGAACAAACAGCTACAGTCCAATGCACCACAAGTCTGATTTGTTATATGGTCGTTACCCCTGTGAAATAAGGAACAGGAAGTCGTAGTTATTTTAAAAAGAAATGTGCACTCCTACTATTACAGACGGGCACCTCAGGCATTTTAAAATGTAACCTGTTCAGTCAAATATGACTTCTCAACTAAACTCACAGTAGGCTTTCCTAAACTTGCCTGAGTACATATGTAAAATCAATATTGTAGTCATTTTGATTCATTTGTAAAAATATGTACACTTATTTCCATTTGGATATTATTGAATATTTGGTGATCAATCACAAAGCCTACGAACAGGTTCAAGTTGGCTTACTAAGCAATGCACATGCAATCCACATACACGCATAGCTCTAATTCACAGAAATTAAAACAACATTTTTCAATCAACTGCAGCACCAATACAGATAATAATGAAAAAACGCACCACATGCAGTCATAAAATGAAAAGAGGAACTGTAGAATGCCAGAACAAGCTAGAGGCATTATAATTATACATTTAAAACTATGTCTGTACATATCGCAGGTTAGGCCTTCGATTTAAAGTTTCCACAATTGGTCCGCTTGCTTTGAATGTGTACCACATTTTGCTCCTTCAAGCTGAGAGTCTGGGCAGCAGAAAGAGCACGGCACTTGGCTGCTATGGCAACTCGCACAAGGACATTGAATGTGACCATAAAATTAGATGGTCACAAACCGGTGCCCCCGGGGGAACTCAACGTGTCTAACAATCAACCCACAAACCAATTAACAGGTCAACAACTCATTGGACAATAAATAATTTGTCGTATTTTTGGTGGCTGTCAAATGTTAGCCTTTCCAACGGCCCGTTCCTTAAACTCTACGGAGAAGCCGGCATTGATTCCTAACAAAACTGTTTCATAAATTAGGCCTTGCCCACCCCCATACTTCCTTGTTTCAAATCTCATTAGTCTTCTCATCGCCTCCATCCGCTACCCCCACAGCATGCCGAGTTCTAAATTGGAATTTAATTGATGGCAATCACATTGGACATTGGACTTACACCCACCAATCGCAGACTGTTAAGAAGGCATCTGGAATGGGGGGCTGATTGCGTTTGGAATGGGGACACGTGATTGGCGGATCAGCTGGCTACTTTCCCCTGCCGCGTGAAGCCACGCCCACAAACAAGCCGCACTGCAGTTAGCGAGTCTGAAGAGCCACTCCCCCTTTGATGCTGGGCGACAACAGTAGGGGGCGGTTGCTAAGGAGTGACATATCTACATATGCATTCCAATTGGCACAATATCCTCCATCTAAAAAAAACACAAATTTTCACCAATGGATCCCACAAGCACCAGCATCCTAAGGCTGTAAATATTTAAGAGCTATAATTCTGTAATAATACCACAGCTGTATCTATATAATCTCATCATCTTAACAGCAGAGTTGTAAAGTACCAACTGGTGTTTTATTCAAACACTTATTTCATGTCCAGTAGCAGAAATTGTGTCGCACTTGTGCTACTTCAATTTGGTGTGTTTGTGGTTTGGTTTGACATCTAACTCACTGCCTTTACAGTTAAACAATAAACAAGTATTTAAAGGGATAAACCAGTCACATGATCAACTCTAATGAAATTGCCAAGTTCCTCAAAAACACACCATTTTCAATAGGGGATGTCACCTTGTACATAAGAGACCTCACCTTGTCTCAGACATATCATCACCAATCACATTTGATGACTAATTGAATCAGGTGTGCTAGTTTATGGTTAAAACTTGGCATGTATGGGGGGGCCCGAGGAGAGGTTTGGGAACCCCTGAGCTAAAAGACAACACAACAACATGAACAAACACTCCATATACCACAGAAATACATCCATTTTCAAACGTAAAAGCTCTCAGTATCACTGTTCTAGTCTGCAGACATATTTAAATGTGTACAAATACACATTTGTCATTCAAAACGTTATTAGCGAATTACATCGGTTAACATTGACTTCATGTTCATTTGCTAATTTTTGTGTTCAGCTACTTGGAACAAGGGTAAACTCTGACGTTAAATTAGATTACACTGTATTGTCATTGCAAAAAGTATAATATTAGGGAAAAATATAGTTTAGTGTCTAACCCAAATAGTGCAAATATGAAAAGTATTAAATATGAAAAGTATTAAAGTATATTTAATATTATTAATGCAGGCGATGGTATGAAAGAAATGCAGGATGTCTAAGAATATACTGTACAGTATACAGTAAGTATAAGAATTATGCGTTTGTTATTTTTTACCACTGGAGTTTTGCACAGCTTAGAACAATGTGGGAAAAGTTGTTCAGACCGATTTGTTTCAAAATAACAATCTTCAGACGCCTTTTATTGTGGTATTCTTATCAGGAATGCAGCTTCGGGAGCCTCGATTCTGAACTCTTCCATGAATCATCCTAACCAAACGCTTTATTGACAACAACCGGAGGTTGTGTGTGTATACTGGTGTTGGTGCGTGTACTGCAACTGCACGAACGCGTCAGAACGCACCCTCTCACTGCATGGATGAGCCTCAGCGACGGATAGGCGGTCCTCACGCTCAGCTTCCTCTTGACGATGAGCTCGTTGACACGCTCCACGTGCTGCTCGCCCCCCTTCACCATGAACGCCGGGATCCACAGCACGCTGTCTTTGAGCATGCGCAGGCGCTGCACAAACCGCTCCGTGTCCGTGGCGTTCTTCAGCCCGCCGTATGCCCTCTGGATGACAGACGGGTTCATGGTGGTGAAGTCAGACCGCAGCCCCACGTCCTCGGAGAACTCTGCCAGGGGCGCCAGGTTACAGCTAAAACAACAATGGGAAATGAGAGAGAGACACATTATATAAAGGCATGACCTCAAGCAGTGTTGCCCTTTCGCAATACCAATAAGCTGTTGCGATAGAGCAGACGCTGTTCTGCCCTTTAGAGTCTTTCCTCCTGGGTCCTAGACTGGAAAGGATGTCAGTGTGTGCAGGATTTTATTCCAGCCCTGCTTAAACACACTAACATTGATTGATTAAGTCAGGTGCATTGGTGCTGAGCTAGGATAAATTAATTTCATATACAGATATGATTAGGAAGCCCAGAAACTGCTTTGGCAAGGCTAAGGGCACAGATGGCTCATTGCATAGGGAGTCAGACTGGTAGTCGAACGGTTGCCGGTTAGACTCCAGAATGTCGTTGTGTCCTTGCGCAAGGCACTTAAGTTGCTCCAGGGGAATGTCCCTGTACTTACTGTAAGTTGCTCTGGATAAGAGCGTCAGCTAAATTACTAAAATGTAAATTTGAAATGTAGAACGTACCTGAAATAT
>JACXGM010024293.1:0-15923 GCA_016801145.1 Umbra pygmaea
AAGAATTAGTAGGAACTGTAAACAAAATTACAAGTTATCAAACAAATAAAAGACCAATAGTTTACAACTACAAAAATGTTTTGTTTGCAAGTTTTAAGTTTTGCTTTTGAGATTATTATTTTTTTGATTGAGTTAGTGATTTTTGTTTGATATTCAAAAAGTTTTGTTTGATATTATTGGCACAAATCTAATTCCATACGAAGCTGAGCTAGCTAGTACCTGAAAACTTGTAAAAGGATTTGTTAAAATAATCATACCAAACTGCTTATTTCAATGTTTTTTAGATGTTAACAGAATGCCACCAAAAAACGAATTACTGATAAAAGGTCACAAAAAGACAATGTGTAAGTAGTATATATGTCTAGCTTTACATTGTTAGTTACAACAAGTTTATATAGTTATTAATGATTGGAACTTATTGTACTGTAAAATGTGTCATTTATCAGACAAATTAAGTACGAGTTGATCCAAGCAGCTGTAAAGAGACAGAAAGAGAAACATGGTCACAGGTGAGGTCTAGTAGTGATTATGACAGTAAGTGTTGAAATTGATTATGATATCATGTTTTTAAGGCACAGTGTGTTCATACTAGGCTAAACTAATGGCATGAAGAAATACTCAGAAGAAGAATTGTGTATATACAACGGGTGAAATTATGTAGGCCTATTGAAACATGGCACCATTTTTCTCAGTAAATATTTTTCCAAAGCCACTATTGACATGAAATTTTCCCCAGATGTTGGTAACAACCCACATAATAAACACATATAAAGAACCCAAAAAAAAACAAGTGCAGAAATTAAGTTGTGTGATAATGTGAAATGACACAGGGAAAAAGTATTGAATACATGAAAGGGAGGTGCAAAAAGGCATGGAAAGCAAAGACAACAGCTGAAAACCATCAGTAATTAAAAAGCAATCCAGCCCCATGTCAGTACAAATTAATATCAGCTGGTTTAGTCCCAACTGATCGCCTAAAAAAAAGGTCTCATTGCCAAGGTGTCACAGAAGACACATCTCATGATGGGTAAAAGCAAAGAGCTGTCTCAAGACCTTCGCAACCTAATTGTTGCAAAACATAGTTATGGCATTGGTTATAGGTTCATTTCTTAGCTTCTGAATGTTTCAGTGAGCACTGTTGGGGCCATAATACAGAAGTGGAAAGATAATAATTTCACCATAAATTTGCCTCGACCAGGTGCTCCTCGCAACATTTCTGAGGAGTGAAAAGAATAATAAGAAGAGTTGTGTAACTTTTTGAAAAGTAGGTTTAAAGTACACTACATACTTTGTGCCTGCAGATTGAAGAAACCAAAATTCAATTTAGCTAGCTAATATTAGATTAAAAAATAACTGTAGTTAACCACTGGACTTACGTACTGTTACAGAACTCTTAAATAAACCAGAATATATTTTGACACTTCTGACCTACTGTATGTCATGCAGTATCTTGTGTGTGTGTGTGTTTGCACAAACGCTTTCTGCTCATGCTTATAGCAAGAGGCAGGAGCATCGATAGGAAAAAGAATAGTAAAACTGTGTCCCCACCAATGTTCAAACCAAACCTACGCCCTTGAGTGTTACGATAGACTGAATAATAAGGACATTTTTGGATGCAAAAAGTCAATGAGATGTTGTTTTTTACATTTCATGTAATTCTGTTGGTCGACTTTCATGTTCTCATGTTCTCAGGGGTTTCAGCCAGGGTGCGTTGTCAAAGGCTGTTTAGAGGTGATCTAGAGCATCGGTAGGAGGAGGTGTGGTCATCTTTCCCTGTGCTGGATAATCTGTATGTTTAGGCATGGCTGCTTGTGGATTTATCCAATTGAGCTGCCTGCGTTACGAATGCGGTATCCCAGGTCTTATATGGTTGGGTTAGTCCGGTTATCCGGCAACCAGAACTGACATCTTCAAAAGTCATCAAATCATGAATCATCTCATATAAGATGATTATATATCTTGCCTGTCTTGGTCGCAGTTACATGAAAATACATGATGTGGTGATCAAGCTAATTGCTGTAAGTAATAGTTATTCATAACTGCTGTTACATGTTGTGAATGGAAGCAATATATATATACTATCTTACTATGTTGGTGTGGTTGCCCAAAGGTACAGAACAAGGTCGAAAATTTATTGAGAATGTGTTATGTACATTTTATATTCTTTAAAGTGTTGTTAATCTCAAAGTGCGTTTTCCGTCTTAAATTTTCCCATATCAATTTTTTTCAATGGGGTTGATTTAAGTTTTTCGTGGTCTCTTAATTTCTTTCCAGAGCTATAAATACACACTACTACAATGAAAATGTGATCTGATATGAGCAGTCTTTGTTATTTGTATGATTATTAGTATAGTATTGGTCCGGCACGCTTTTGCATTCATAACTGCTTTCAATCTTCATGGCGTAGACTCAAAAAGCTGCTAGAAACATTCCTCAGAGATTTTGATCCATATTGGCATTATTGCACAATCAGAAAGAGATTTCTTCATTAATATTGCAGTTGCTGTAGATTTATCGGCTGCACATTCATGATGTAAATCTCCCGTTGCACCACATTCCAAATGTTCACAATTACATTGTGAAAAGGGGCCTCATTTATAAATGTGCTGTACGCACAAAAGAAGACACACACCGCTCCCTATGCAAGAATTGGGATTTATAAAACGCAAACTTGACGGAAAAATATGCGGTCCTTCACGGACACTCTGACCCAGGCGTAAGCACAGAAACGGGTGAAATGAGAAATGGTGACATAAATGCAAATGAAGACATATTTGCAAAAAGAACACTCAAATGTTCTGTAATTATATTGGCATGTTATGTAATTCATCCTCATAAATATTATGGTTAAAAAAAATTATATTCGAGATAGATATATAGATAGATATATAGATATATAGATAGATATATAGATATATAGATAGATATATAGATAGATGAGAAATGGATAATAGATAGATAATAGATAGATAATAGATAGATAATAGATAGATAATAGATAGATAATAGATAGATAATAGACAGAAAGAGATAATAGATAGATAATAGATAGATAATAGATAGATAATAGATAGATAATAGATAGATAATAGATAGATAATAGACAGAAAGAGATAATAGATAGATAATAGATAGATAATAGATAGATAATAGATAGATAATAGATAGATAATAGACAGAAAGAGATAATAGATAGATAATAGATAGATAATAGATAGATAGAGATAGTCTATTGTCCATTAGGGAAAGTTATTTTGATAGTATAAATGTTGTCATCAGGTACAAAAGGATAGTGTTCATTTATATGCCTTAAGTTTAGCATGTCTTAACCATTTTGAAAGGTGCAACAAATTCCATTTGCTCAAAACCATTTCCCATTTACGATTAGATTAATATTGACATCTGTAGCTTATGAGATACAATCAAATGGATGGTTATAAAAAGCCATGCATGGACACACAATGGATGATCTTGCGCTGTTAGAAGATGTAGTAAATGGAAGGATTCGGAGGGAACGCATCTTTAAATAGCAAGAAGACTTAAGCCGCTTTCCGACCAAATAGTTACAGGAACGTAGTTATAGGAACAGTCCACTTCTAAACAGTTCTACTAACTAATCTCCCCCAAAACCGGTTTTGCTATTTGCATTCACACTGGTCAAGTGGCCATAGGAACTGGTAGGAGGGATATGGGAGTGACGCAAGCACCACAACGGTCTTTTATAGCGTCGTCACTTGACTTTAGTGTAGCGCCACATACAACAACATTTCACAGTTTAATGTTTGTAACACTGGGTGTATAATTGGAGATGTATGCGGATGATCTGGTTGTTTTCAGCTCAAGTAGTGCTGGGTTCCTTCAGCGGCTTGCTGTTTGTTTGTTTGTTCAGATTACTAGGCTGAAAACAACATCCAATACAATTTAAAAAAAGAGTGTTGTGTTGATATGTCCTAATAACTGAGTTTGAACCGCGGCGTTTAAAAACTAGGATGCAGTAATAGTAGCTACTTAACAGAGAAACACAAAAGACGAAGGCTCCAGCATAGTGTTATTATACGCAACAGACAAACAAAGTGACCGGCATAATTTATAAGATGGACCAATCAACGTAGACCTAGGAAAAGTGGAAACGGAAAGACCCTGCTCTGGAGTAGGAGCTAAAAAGGTTATAGGAACGGCGGTGCAAGGATCTAAATAATCCCGCAATTTATTCTATCGGAACGCAAAAAAAGGGGTTATAGGAACGTTATGTTGTAGGAACTGCAAAAATCCCTGCGGTCGGAAAGCGGCTTTAGTGGCAAACGAGGACGAGTGGCTTTTGAGGCGGTTCTGAATTCCTCTGTCCGTCCTGTTGGACCTCTGCAATCTTTTGGGCCCAGCGTTACAGAGGAGCACTCGGAGAAACCACGCCGTACCAGTCCCACTTCAAGTCCTTACAACACTAGGATTTCTGGCTACTGGCACTTTCCAGAGGGAATGGGCTGACAGGTCAGGGATATCTCAGCCAACCTTTAGCCGGGTTATGCCAGACATGTTAGTAGGTATAATAGGGTTGTCACATAATTACTTGAAGTTTCCGTACATGGCGGTTGAACAGGCAAACAAAAAAAAGCGCTATTTGCAGCTATGTCCGGTTTCCCAAATGTAATCAGTGCTAGGGCTGGGCGATAAAACGATAACTATATGTCTCGCGATAGACAAGTTATCAATATCAATAAAAAATGTGTTCGATAAAACTTCAGATAATTTCCTTTTCCTCCTCGGAAGAAACCAGAGGTTGCGAAGCAATTTTGGTTGCATGAACAAAGGCACCCGCTCTCTGGTAACCTAGCATCGTAACGAGTGACACTCTAACAGCAAATCATTTAACTGCATCAAGTTTGGTTGCGCAATGTTGTTGTCTCGTGAGTCATGTTGGATTCTTCAGTAACTGAAACTGAAAAGTGGAAAATTAGTGCCCGCAGTGAGCGAGGAAATAGTTGATAAAACGGGAAAAGTCAGCTCGAAAGGATGGCAGTTTTTTAGTTTTTAAAAGTCTGACCGTAGTCAGAACAATGTCGTTTGCAAATTATGCAAATCCGTCATCCCCACCAAAACTGGTAATACCACAAACTTCTTTTCCCCACCTTCTCAGGTCTCAGGTTTTATAATTAACACTTTGCACTATTTTTATTACACTTTATTAAGCATTTCTTAGGTACTCTAATTATGCACCTTAGTGTAACAGATAATTGTTAAGTGTTCATTGTGATTTTATACTTATGTTTACATTTTAATTATTTGAGTGTTTTCCATGGTTGTGTTGACATTTCTGCCTTTATAACTGAGGGGATTATAAATTAGTGGAAGGTTAAATTTAAAATAAAAATGTTTAAATTATTTTTTTTTTTCCTGCTCCTTATTCTAAATAGGTCATAAAACAGATCAATAATTATCAATATCGACCGATATGAAACACTTATCTTGTGATAGAGTTTTCAGCCATATAGCCCAGCCCTAATCAGTGCTATTGACTGCACTCCTGTTGCCATAAGGGCACCGAATGAGAATGAAAATGCTTTCATTAATCGAAAGCATTTTCATTCCATCAATGTCCAAATAATTTGTGACGCAGACATGTTGCTTACTAATTTAACTGTTCCCCCATCCCGTGGCAGACAGAGATCTCTATCTGTGCAGATGTTTTGTTTTTTAATCCATTCCTGTCCTGTCAAGCGTGCCTACAAACCTACAGTAACCAGAAGGATTTATCTTAGTAGAAACCCTGACACCTTTTTAAAATGTCAAACTCAGATTCAACTGCAATATCAAAGGATTTTTTTATGAGAGGAAATTCAGAAAGATGAAATGAATCTCAGAGACCAAAACCAGGAATGGAGTCAAGACAATCATTAGACACTGACATATTAACTATTCATCATTCTCTGTTACCAATTTGTTCAGTTGGAGTCGCGCTTGTTATAGAAACAACTGACAAGGATGTCTGACAGCAGAGAAAAGCAGAGATAGTTTTATTTGACACAAAACAAATAGATACGGAACCAGAGCCAGAAGACGGTTTCCAGTGTGCAGACAACCTTAGAAATCCAAAGCTTTGAATTTTCTCATGAGTCCAATGACGCACCACCCTTATCTGATGAACAAATCTGAATCTTCTTGTACATTTAAAAGCAGTAGTCAAACCACAGACATGTTTGAAATGTTAGACCCAAGTTTCTACACCCAGTGGTACATGAAAACAAGTGCTGTTGAAACACTTTTGAAAACCAATTCTAAAAAACTAATAATAGTTATTTGGTTATAGAGAAAGTTATTTCTCACATTGTATATTATGATACTCTATTGTAAATTAATAAAGTGTTTATATTTTTGTTCAAGTTATCAATAATTATCATTATTTAAATCAATATGAGGTTAAGAAGGGTGTCACAGTACTGCTGCACTCACTGTGCTGCAACAGGGACAGGAGGGCTGGTCAGGGAACAGTGGATAGGGGTGAAAGGTCGAGCTGACTGGGCCTTTCTTCTCCATGGGTTGGCGTCAGAGTCCAAACAAGGCGGACACGGTTGAGAGCGCTGCCACTCCTCTCTCCTCTTCTGCTCCCTTTGCAGCGCCTCCTTCTGATCTTGCTCTTCCTTCTGAAGGAGGTGGAAATACCCCCGGCCCTGTCTGACCGCTGACACCAAGCGCCTGATGGTAGAGGCACAACACCCAGGAGGTCAGTCAGTATGGATCCTGTAGGTCCCGCATGTCTGGGTTTGAGAGGTTTATGGCAGGACTTCCCACATTTTCACCCAATTTAAATGAGTGTAGGTAAGCTTCTAATGGCTTAGAAACTAACCGAAGATATTATCTTTTGCATCTGAGTTGCCATTTTCTCTGGCATGTTTCTGGCCCAAATCTTCAAAATCACTAATTTACGTGACATTTTACATTCAGTGTCGATTTCCATTTAACAATGTAAATAGCCTAACAAATCATGGGGTTGCAACTTAATATGTGATGCATGCACGTTCAAGTGGTTTAGTTTTCCTTTCAACCAAATATTAGAATGGGAAAAACATGTGATCTAAGCGACTTTCACTGTGGTATAAGCGATGGTATTAGACGTGGTGATTAGAGAATCTCAGTAACAGCTAACTCATGATCTTCATGCACTGCAGTCTCTAGAGTTTACAAAGACTGTTGCAACTGCAAGAAATAAAAAAAATCCAGTAGCAGTCTGGTGGGCGATAACACCTCATTAACAAGAGGAAAGAGACTGGCCAGACTCGCTCAAGCTGACAAGAATTAGAAAATACTGATTTTGATAGGAAACAACTTCCCTGGTCTGACCAATCTCAATTTCTGCTGCAACATGCAAAGAGGGTAAGAATATGGAATAAACCACATGACATTTACAATCCATTTTAGTAATTTAGCAGACGCTAATATCCAAAGTGACTTACAGTGTATACAGGGACATCCCCCTGGAGCAACTTAGGGTAAAGTGCCTTGCTCAAGGACACTGTCACACCTTGGCTGGACTTAATGCCAGGTGTGGCAGAGATAAGAGACTAAGAGACTCATTGTTTATATGTATATATTTTGTTCATATTGTGATGTTATATATGCCAGTGTATACACTGAAGATTTATGTTGAGTTACGGAGTGGTGCGCTTTCCCCTCGTTCACCTGGTACTAGTAGGGACTAATTGTGCATTCATTCATTGATTACGATCAGCTGGTAGATTCAGTCCCTATTTTAGTCCGGGTGAACGAGAGAAGGGCGCGATTCATTGAAGATTGTCTGCTGAAGGTTGGTTTTGATCTTGATTTCCCTGTACTCTTGTTAGCGACAGAGTCCGTTATGTATTCTACTATTTGTGTCTTCGCTACTAAAGTGTCGTAAGTGGAATGTTATAAATTGTACTGTTTAGCATTGTGCACGCTCTGTGCATAGTTGCGTCCACGCCGCGTTAGAGCGTTGGTTTTTTATGTACACTCGTTGTGCTGCTACAGTGCCTGTCAATATCTGAAAGAAGGGGAAATCTTATCGCTATTATTTCATTATTAAACTAAGGAAGATAACACTCCAATATCTGCTGTCGGTCTCTCTCTCTCTCTCACCACCTTCCACCACACAACTCAGAAAGTGTGACAGACACAATAACATTTTGCACAACAACTAGTACAATTACTATTGTGACTTCTTAACCACTGTGCCATCTGACGCCCCCCCATGAATACATAAATACATGGATCCATCCTGCCTTGAATCGATGTAACAGGATGGTGTTGGTGATATAATAAAATATATTTTCTTGGCACATATTTGGCCCCTTAATAACTATCAGGCATTATTTGAATGCCAAAATGTATTTACGTAAACATTGTTGGCTGACCATTGCATCCCATTATGGATACAATAGCTCAGTTTTCATATAGATATATCTAGCAGGATAATGTGCAATGACACAAAGCACACATCATCTCAAACATTATAGTGACTTCAGTGTACCCCAATGGTCTGCACAGTACACAAATCTCAATCCAGTAGTGACACGTTGTCAGCATCAATGTATGAGAAATGATAATCAGCAGGGACTGATATCTATAGAGATACAGGTTCATGGACCATAATCTTTAAAGGACAATTCCAGCGCAAAATGAACCTAGGGGTTAATAACACATGGGTACCGAGTTGACCGATCTCTGGGATATGTTTTCATAATGAACCTAGGTGTTAATAACACATGGGTACCGAGTCGACCGATCTCTGGAATATGTTTTCACAATGAACCTAGGGGTTAATAACACATGGGTAACGAGTTGACCAATCTCTGGGATATGTTTTCATAATGATCCTAGGTGTTAATAACACATGGGTACCGAGTCGACCGATCTCTGGGATATGTTTTCATAATGAACCTAGGGGTTAATAACACATGGGTACCGAGTTGACCGATCTCTGGGATATGTTTTCATAATGAACCTAGGGGTTAATAACACATGGGTACCGAGTTGACCGATCTCTGGGATATGTTTTCATAATGAACCTAGGGGTTAATAACACATGGGTACCGAGTCGACCGATCTCTGGGATATGTTTTCATAAAGAACCTAGGGGTTAATAACACATGGGTACCGAGACGACCGATCTCTGGGATATGTTTTCATAATGAACCTAGGGGTTAATAACACATGGGTAACGAGTTGACCGATCTCTGGGATATGTTTTCATAAAGAACCTAGGGGTTAATAACACATAGGTACCGAGTCGACCGATCTCTGGGATATGTTTTCTAATGAACCTAGGAGTTAATAACACATGGGTACCGAGTCGACCGATCTCTGGGATATGTTTTCATGCTAGTCGAATGTGCCCAGTTTTAGTGCAAACTGATAATTACCTTATAACGCTAGTTGTGACGGTATGAATGAAGTAAAAAGAAATCGCTATTATATACCACTAACAAGGCTCAAAATAGCACCACATATCCACTGTAGCTTAATGAGGGTCCCTATTTGCAAACCGAAGCCTTGACATCTTTGTAAGTGTACAGACATTTAATTAAAAATATAGTTATAAGACAGTACCGTTCACGTATACAGGCAGACGACATCTTGGCAAAACAGACTCGACCAGTCGAACCACGAACGCCGTGCTACGTGTGCTGAACTGTGAGCAAACTGTGTTTGATTTTAGTTTGCATCGCCAGCTGTAAGTCTTGCTCATTGATCTGCATGAATGACCGAAAAACCTCTTGCCATGGGAGATTCCAAGTCATAGTTCAGCTCACGTAGCACAGCGTTCATGGTTCGTCTGGTAGACTGTTTTCCCAAGATGTTGCCTGCCTGTATACACAAACGGTACTGTCTTTTAATCTATCTTTTTAATAAACTGTCTGTACACTTAGGGACTGTTCGGTATTTATGGAAGTATGTATGGAGTATTTATATATTTTTATTATTTGTTGAGGGGAGGGTCACCCAAAGCATTTTAGTCAGGGTGGGTCACCCAACTTTTGTATTCATGAAAACAGCTAAATTTCAAAGTGGCTTGTTTAGTGCATATTTTTCCATGTAGCTCTCAGTCTCTGCCCCCATCGCTGGCAGATGGGTCTGACCCAACAAAAATCGCACAATCCTCCACCCAAAGTTTTGGATAATGTTCAGCTTCGGCAGCTTTACCTATATGCTAAAATATACAATTAGTGGGGAAGCCTAGTGAAGAGTCCATAGCTCATGTATTTAAATTTCTTATTACCAGACACGTGCACAGATAAACCTCAGACTCAAAAGTGTTAAATTTTTTAATAATATTTTAAATACTTTCATACTATAAGATTGTATACTAGTCACATTCCCAAAAATGTAATTGTCGTATATTTATGGGGCCTCCTCCACCCCCTCTAAGAAATGGTTTGTTCCAACTTTACCTGTCCAGGGAAGATAAAAACAATTCTCACATAATGTTTTACTAATCAGTACTTAGCAATGCTTGTGTTTTTATATATAGGTTTCCGGCTAGCTGGCGTAACCTATTGTTCAACTTTTAAATGAGTAGCAAGCAATCTACAATTTGTGTTACAATATATTATTCACTGGACAGGAGAACTTAGTTTGCGACCGACAGAAGCATGCTGTGTACTGCACATTACGCTGAAAATGAACAACAAACGGCAGGCTTTCTCAGCTAATCTGGGTAGCTATCTTCATTAACTGGCTCTACTGAGCTCAATATTAAGAGTTGATAAACAAGTTGCAAATCGTTTTAAAGCTGACGTTAACATTGGTGTATACAATTCAAAACGTATGTTTTGTGGTGAATGTGACTAAATATGCATGTTATACAGATAGGATAGCTGTCTAACAGTCAATCACAGTTTTTTCCAGAATCAGATTATTCCATATGCTATAAATTATTGTTTCGTTGTCAATATAATGACTGTGCACATTAATCAAAACTGCCTTTGTCTATCCTCTGCAGAAAAGTGCTACCAGCTGTAATGAACACTCCCACAGATTGAAAAGAACACAATTTATTCCAAACAGGATAAATGTTGTTATATGGCAACGGCACAGAATCTTAATCCAAGGCAGAACACTCAACCAAACGATGCAGGGGTCAGGCCAGAACAACAAAACAAGAATGCAGGCTAAGGCACAGAAGGAAATCCAAGGCAGAATAATGATCTATACAAAACAAAGGTCAAACCGGAATAACAATATAACATTGGAATGCTCAGAATGGAGAAAATAATACTCACAATACCTCGCAAAGAGGCAATGGAGTGTGTGTGTCTTATATGCTGGGAAGCTGTAGTTCACAGGAAAGATGAACTGGGGAATGGGAATTGTAGTTCTGAGCAAACTAGGAAGGGGAAGATGTAGTTCTCTGGGAAGAGGAACTGAGAAACGTTACAGAATCCCCCCCCAAGGCGCAGCTCCAGAGGCGCCAAACAGCAACACGCCACCGGACACCAGGCGACAGAAGACCCAGGCAGGAGACCGTAGCGGCAGAAACCAGAGCGGCGGAGGTTCCCCAGGGCGAAGCAGACGAGCAGAACAGGCAGGTGGAGGGAGGCTTGGCGGGCCGGAGGGCGGAGGCAGCAGCAGCGGACCGGAGGGACGAAGCAGCAACGGCGGGCCGGAGGGTGGAGGCAGCAGCAGTGGACCAGAGGGACAAAGCAGCAACGGCGGGCCGGAGGGTGAAGGCAGCAGCAGTGGACCGGAGGGACGAAGAATCAACAGCAGTCCAGAGGATGGAGGCAGCAGCGACGGGCAGGACGGCTGAGTCCGGGCAGGCGGAGGTCCGGCCGAGCAAGGCAGAAGCGAAGGCCGAGGCGGAGGCCAGGCAGGCGGCACCAGAGGCAGAGTCCGGGCCGACAAAGGCGGAGTCAATGGCCCCGCGGGAGGCGGCCAGGCCGGAGGGGGCGTCGAGGGCCAAGGCAAAGGTGGACCAGGCACCGGAATCACAGCAGACACAGGAACCTGGAAGGACACTGCACAGACAGACACAGATAAACAGACAGACACAAAGAGGGGCACAGAGACCAGGGTAGGCGCAGGCCTGAGGACAGGAGCAGACACCAGGGCAGGGTCATGGACAGGCATGGGCACGGTGACAGGCAAGGGCACAGTGACACGCAAGGGCACGGTGACAGGCAAGGGCACGGTGACAGGCAAGGGCACGGCGACAGGCAAGGGCACGATGACTTGGGCTGCCAAAGGCACCGGGACAGGGGCAGCCAAAGGCACCGGGACAGGGGCAGCCAAAGGCACCGGAACAGGGGCAGGCAATGGCACCGGGACAGGGGCAGGCAATGCCACTGGGACAGGGGCAGCCAAAGGCACCGGGACAGGGGCCGCCAAAGGCAACGGGACACGGGCAGTCAATGGCACCGGGACAGGGGCAGGCAATGGCACCGGGACAGGGGCAGGCACTGGCACTGGGACAATGAAAGGTTCAGGCTTGGAAGTCAGAGCAGGCTCTGGGAAAAGGGCAGGCTCTGGGAGAAGGGCAGGCTCAGTGACGGGGAAAGGCTCAGTGACCGGGAAAGGCTCAGGAAATGGAACAGACAATGGCACAGGGACTGGTGTAGGCAATGGCATAGAGGCAGACACCAGCTCGGGAACTAGGGCAGGCACCGGGACTGAGTCAGGCACTGGCACGGGGACTGGAGGAGGAACAAGGGAAGGCTCTGGCTCAAGGAACAGGTCAGGCTCGGAGACAAGGCAAGGCTCAGGCTCGGGGACAAGGCAAGGCTCAGGCTCGGGGACAAGGCAAGGCTCAGGCTCGGGGACAAGGCAAGGCTCAGGCTCGGCTGATGGTGATATAGCGGCCTCTTGTGGCCGGGAGGCTTGGGCGTGAGCGGCCTCTTGTGGCCGGGAGGCTTGGGCGTGAGCGGCCTCTTGTGGCCAGGAGGCTTGGGCGTGAGCAGCCTCTTGTGGCCGGGAGGCTTGGGCGTGAGCGGCCTCTTGTGGCCGGGAGGCTTGGGCGTGAGCGGCCTCTTGTGGCCGGGAGGCTTGGGCGGAAACAGTGGCCTCTGGTGGACTGGGCGTGGTGGAGACCTCTGGTGGTCTGGGCAAGGTGGAGACCTCTGGTGGTCTGGGCAAGGTGGAGACCTCTGGTGGTCTGGGCAAGGTGGAGACCTCTGCTGGTCTGGGCAAGGTGGAGACCTCTGCTGGTCTGGGAACTTGGGCGACCTCTGCTGGTCTGGGAACCTGGGCAACCTCTGCTGGTCTGGGAACTTGGGCGACCTCTGCTGGTCTGGGAACTTGGGCGACCTCTGCTGGTCTGGTAACTTGGGCGACCTCTGCTGGTCTGGGAACTTGGGCGACCTCTGCTGGTCTGGGAACTTGGGCAATAACAGCGGCCTCTTGTGGCCATGGAGCGGAAGAGCGCCAAACCCCTACAGAAGGGGTTTCCTTTTCCTCCTCGGCAGACAACGCTGACCCACTTATAAGGTTTGGCATCTCCTCGTCATCGCTCTCTTCCTATATATGGTTCGGACAGGCGGCCCACCAGGGAAACGAGTAGGCAGCCATAGTGGGAAACAGGTAGACGGCCATCTTGGGACTCTGGGCGGCCATCTTTGGACTCGGGCTGGTAGCAGCACTCTGTGGACTGGGGTTGGTAGCCTTCCTGGAACTGGGGCTGGTAGCCATCTTGTAACTGGGGCAGGTAGCCATCTTGTAACTGGGGCTGGTAGCCTTCCTGGAACTGGGGCTGGTAGCCTTCCTGGAACTGGGGCTGGTATCCATCTTGGAACTGGGGCTGGTAGCCTTCTTGGAACTGTGACTGGTAGCTTTCTTGGAACTGGGGCTGGTAGTCTTATTGGAACTGGGGCTGGTAGCCTTCTTGGGACTGGATCTGGTAGCCATCTTGGAATCAGGGCTGGTAGCCATCTTGGAACTCTGGGTGGCCTTCTTGGGACTGGGGCTGGGAGCCACCGTCTTGGAACAGGGACTGGGTGCCCTCTTTGGAGCTTCAAAAGGGGCAGGTGTCTCAAAGACACGACGGGGAAGGATGTAGTCCCCATACATAGCCTCCCTGACTAAAAAGTCCTCATAGGAGGCTTCGTAGAGGTCCCATAGAGGATCCTCCTGGGCCCAGCCACCGTAAGACAGCTCACTCCCAGCCATATTTTGTACTAGGCGAGGTATTCTGTAATGAACACTCCCACAGATTGAAAAGAACACTATTTATTCCAAACAGGATAAATGTTGTTATATGGCAACGGCACAGAATCTTAATCCAAGGCAGAACACTCAACCAAACGATGCAGGGGTCAGGCCAGAACAACAACACAAGAATGCAGGCTAAGGCACAGAAAGAAATCCAAGGCAGAATAATGATCTATACAAGGCAAAGATCAAACCGGAATAACAATATGACATTGGAATGCTCAGAATAGAGAAAATAATACTCACAATACCTCGCAAAGAGGCAATGGAGTGTGTGTGTCTTATATGCTGAGTGAGTGAGAGCAGGTGTACTGAATTTGGATAATTGAGTCCGGGTATGGGAAATGTAGTTCTGAGGAGGCAAGACCAGGGAAGCTGTAGTTTACAGGGAAGATGAACTGGGGAATGGGAATTGTAGTTCTGAGCAAACTAGGAAGGGGAAGATGTAGTTCTCTGGGAAGAGGAACTGAGAAACGTTACACCAGCTAGTCAGAAGCCGATACAGAAGTGCAGAAGGACAGAGTAAAAGCACTTTAGAAGTCAACTTTTTATTTATTTTTATTTAACCTTTATTTAACCAGGTGGGCACGTTGACAACATTTTCTCATTTGAGACGGCGACCTGGCCAAGATAAAAGCGTTGAGGTACAGACAACAAGAAGTTACACATAAAATTACAAGACAAGGTGTGCACAATAAATAGTAAAAACAGAGAATAAAACAGTGAATGTACAATAAATAATACAGTGAGCAGTTCAAACAATAAGGCATTTGTACAAGTAGTGCAACAGATGTCGATACAAGGAGGTAGATGGTTGGTAAATACAGTCGCTTGGCGCTGTACAATACAGACAGTTATAAGAAGCAAAAAAAATGCAGAGTATGGGCTGAGGTAGATGGGTACACTTGTTGAGGTACAAAGTGGCTGTACGTAAATAACACGGTATGGTAAGTGGCATCATGAACGGGACTGTGGGAGATGGAGTGTGCAAAATATACAGGGACAGCTATGCTGGTCAGATCGTGCAAAGTGCATAACGACAGAAGAGGGTTGGGTGGGATTAACATGTGCAGTGGTCTGACATTAGATGGTTAGTAGTGCTTTGAAGGTGGTTAGTGGGACAATAGAATCAAGCTTCAGGGATTTTTGTAGAAAATTCCAATCATTAGCAGCAGAGAACTGGAAGGAGAAGCGGCCAAAGGAGGTGCAGGCTTTAGTGGCAACCAGAGTTATAAACCTGCTTGAACGCAGATTGAGAGAGGGTGTTGCTCTGGAGATCTCAGGTAAGGTGGGGTTTTGCCTAGGAGACACTTGTAGATTAAATGATACCAGTGTGTTTGAAGCCGGGTGTGTAGTGAAGGCCAGCCAGTTAGTGTATAGAGACTGCAGTGGTGGGTGTTATGAGGAGCATTTGTGATAAAACGGATGGCACTGTGGTACACAACATCTAATTTTCGAAGTAGAGAGTTTGATGCAGATCTGTAAATTACATCACCAAAGTCTAGTATCGGAAGGATGGTCATTTTAACAAGGGCAAGTTTGGCTGGAAAGTTGAATGAGGCTTTATTACGAAACAGGAAGCCAATTCTGGACTTAATTTTTGATTGGAGCTTGTTGATGTGGGTCTGGAAAGAGAGTGAAGAGTCTAACCAGATACCTAGGTATTTGTAGTGATCTACATATTCCAGCACGGACCCGTCAAGTGTGGTGATATTTGGTGGGCAGGCAGGTGCAATGTGTGATCGTTTGAA
>JACXGM010024294.1:0-15795 GCA_016801145.1 Umbra pygmaea
AAATTATGTATAGTAACCCTAGATGTAAAATTATAAATAATGGCTATATCTCGCAAGATTTCAATCTGTCAAGAGGAGTTAAGCAGGGCTGTCCTCTGTCCGCTTACCTTTTTGCTGTTGCAATAGAAATGTTAGCCAATAAAATCAGAACTAACAACAACATTAAGGGCCTGGAAATCCATGGTTTACAAACAAAGGTTTCTTTGTATGCCGATGACTCATGTTTCCTTTTGCAATCACAGTTGGAAACATTAAATAGCCTCCTAAAGGATCTTGATACCTTTTCAAACATATCTGGATTAAAATCAAATTACGATAAGTGTACTATATTACGTATTGGAGCACTAAAAGCTTCAAATTTTACATTGCAATGTAGATTACCAATAAAATGGGCTGACGGGGATGTGGATATACTGGGTATACCTATACCATATCAAAGATCGAGTTGTATTCAGGAGAATTATTTAACAAAACTAGCTAAGATAGATAAAATATTGCTACCCTGGAAAGGACAGCACCTAACTATTTGTGGGAAAATCACCTTAATCAACTCTCTAATTATATCACAGTTTACCTATATGCTTATGGTTTTACCTACTCCCAATGACATGTTTTTTAAACTATATGAACAAAAGATATTTAACTTTATATGGAATGGTAAGCCAGACAAAATTGAAAGGGCATACTTGTATAATGAATATGAACACGGAGGTCAAAAGCTATTGAATATTAAAGCTTTGGACCTTTCATTAAAAGCATCGATTATACAAAATCAATCAAATTTATTTATAAAGCCCTTTTTACAACAGCAGTTGTCACAAAGTGCTTTGACAAACACCCGGCCCGAGACCCCCAAAAGCAAGCAACACAAGTGATGCACAGTGTCTAGGAAAAACTCCCCAGTAGGATGGACCTGGGAAGAAACCTAGAGAGAGGCCAGACTCAAGGGGGTGGCCAGTCCTCTTCTGGCTGTACCGGGGGGGGGGATCTGAAGGTACACAGCCCATTGTAATAAGGTCAATCAGTGTTCAATTTTTGTCCAGCAATGAAGATATGCTGGGCGGACCATGACCACAGTCCCTATGTAACACCAACACAGCCTGGCGGTCCAGCGAAGGAAGACCATGAAGCCGACTGGGGATGAAAGCTGGCGTCATCGGGCGGAAACGGGATCATCAACCACAGCGACATGGGATCCAGCACAGCAGCGGGCAAGGCACAGGAAGGGGACAGGAAGGAGTCATTAGGCCACACGGTCCTGCCGATGCCCAAAGGGTCCTCCTAGGATGAACATGACACCAGGAACATTAGAGTGGGCATACCTTGGGTCCAGCACCCTGACACAGCCCTGACCCCAAAGTGAATATATAAAACCCTAGTCCCCCAGCACATAAACTATTGCAGCATAACATCTGGGACTGAGACTCTATTGGCCAGTGTGTTTTGTTGGCCCGAGTGTTGCAGAGAAGTGGAATTAGTCATGATAGACTTAATCATTAGTCATGATCGACTTAATTAAAAGTTTTACCCAAAAGGTTTACCTAAATCTTTATTGGTCCTCTAGTAAGCTAATAAGAGTATTTCACCCATTGTTCAGTAAGGATCTCTTTCCATTTGTACAAATAACAGCTGACCATTTTCAGATAATGGAAAAGGAAATCATTTCTAAGATGTCGATATTTTTTAAACAAGCCATGAAAAGTTGGTTGCAATTTCAATTTTATCCACCTGAAAATAGGGACCAAATTTTACAACAATTATTGTGGCTAAATTCACATATACTAGTTGATAAAAAAAGCCTGTATACTTTGACAAGATGTTTGGAAAAGGAATAATGTTTGTAAATGACATTATAAATGAAGCCGGTGGAGTGATGCCATACATACAGTTAACAAAAACATATGGAAATGTTTGCTCCCTACAAAAATACAATCAACTAACTGCAGCAATTCCATATACTTGGAAGAAGAAAGTACAAGAGGGGAAAAAAATCGGATCTTGTCTGTCAACCATGTATCAAAGATCTCACATGAATGAAGAAAACACGGATAAACAAAGAAATATACCAATTCCATTTGAGAACAAAAAAATGGTTGCTGTTCCATATAAATTACAAAATAGCTGGGAAGAAATTTTTGATGTTCAACACCAGACTCAAAAATTTGAATATTTCAATTTAAATTATTATATAAAATACTGTCAACAAATCGAAATCTATACAAGTGGGGAATTCAATCTTCCCAACTCTGCAGATTTTGCTCTGAGGAGGCCGAATCTATAGATCATATTTTTTGGTACTGTCCATATGTAGCATGCTTTTGGTCACAGGTACAAGAATGGATGAAAAACTGCAATATTTATCTTGAATTAACATTACAAATAGCAATACTTGGAGACTTAAAATGTAATAGTAAGACAATTAACAATATAATAATTATTTTAGCAAAAATATTTATCTTTAATTCCAAATCGGTGGAGTCAGTGACAATAGAAAGATTTCATAAGTATGTGAAGCATCACAGTATTGTAGAAATACACATGGCAAATGGAAACCCAACATGGCTGTTGTTAAGAGATAGATGGACAATATTGAAATTAAATAAAGAGTTGATCAATTAAAGAAATTATGATTGAGTGTAAAATGCATAAGCGAGAGCTAAATGTTAAAATGTGAAATGCAATTGGTCCCAAATACTGGTCAGGTAAAGGTTAGGATGGGGTAAAATATAGACAGCAATAATATAAAAAAATGTGGGATTGGAAATGATGCACATTTTAGAACGAAGACAATACCTATGTCGAATACTTAAGCTGATCCTTCCCATAAAAAATAAAATAAAATTCTTGAGAAGGACCTGTATATATTCTGTGTTTCTGATTTTGGATATTCCTCTGTACTTTATAACGGAATGCCTTGTTTTTGAAAAGCCTGCCTGAGAACCTGCTTTGTGTATTGACCTCCGCCTGTTTGACTACCCTGCTTGGAAACGGAATATTGCATTTATATCTACCTGCATGTTTGTGTCCTGCACATTTCTCTTCCCTGCTATATCCTGTACGGAATAGCCACGCCTTTGTGGTTCTAACCGACCACAGGAATTTAGACCATCTTAAAAACGCTAAACGAATAAATTAACAAGCACGTTTCAGTTGGTGTGCAATGAATCTAAAATATATGAAAATTTATTTTTATCATTACATTATGGAAAATAATGAACTTTATCACAATATGCTAATTTCTTGAGAAGGACCTGTAGTATAGCAGGGGTCAGATCGGTTAAACAATCAATACATAGAATGCTCAGAATGAAGACAGAATGTACTTACAATATCTCGCAAAGAGGAACTGGGAAGTGCTGGAATATATGGAGTGTGGAGTGAAGCAGGTGAATAGAATTTGGGTGATTGAGTCCGAGTTATGGGAATTGTAGTTCTGAGCAGTCTTGGATAGGGAAACTGTAGTTCTCAGGGAAGAGGAACGTTACACACAGTTCGGTTCGATTTTGTTGTTATTTTTTCTTTTCATCTTAACATTCCAGAAATATATATACTTCAGCATATAATATATAACTTAATTATCCACAATTTAGGATACAGTATAAAAAAAATGTATATCATGTAATCATGCACAAACGGAATTTGACTTGACTTTAAGCACATTTTTGGGATCATCTCTGAGGAAAGCTAGGTGAGATTTTGATTCAGCAAGAGGGAAGAAGTTCATGATTTCTACAAGCTTTTTATTTATTTGGAAAAGAAATGAGTGTGTATTACCATTTACAGGAACTCATGTGCTTTTTTAGCACATAAAGATTGAAATATTACAGAATAAAAATTGAAAATTTTGCCGCAACCCTTTTTTCTCAATAGCGACTTCAAAGTAATTTCACACAAGGTTCAACATTGTTATAAAACATATGCTATCATTTTTATGATCTATAGCTTGATTTATGTCATTCCACGTGTAGTTATTATACATTTAAAGTGCCCCCTAGTGGTCAATTTGAATGAGACTTGCAGGGTGTGGTTCAGTTACTTATTAAGAGATTTGTCATGGTTGGAGAATGAATATGCATTCACTAGTAACATTTGTGTATTGCCACTCACCTATCTTGCACTTGTAGCGCCCCTTAGTGGTCAAGGTATATGAAACTGTCTGGGTATATGTTAGGAACTTATCTGAACACATCCAGTAGGTTTTGTGATGATTAGCCTTACGGTTGCTGATTTGTATTCATTTATGTCGAGAGCCACTCCCCTTTCAAAGTTCATTGGTCAATAACTTAAAATGTAATTGAGATTGACATGTTTTGTTCAACTTCAAATAAGCTTGATCCAATAATGATTTACTGAAAATGTGGTGGCAATCGGAGCTACAGTGCAGGAGAAGATAGAAGCACCCCCTAGTGGTCAATTTGAATTAGAAATGCAGGGCGCGGTTCAGGTACTTATGATGATATATCCTGAGAGATTTGCCATTATTGGCGATTGAATATATGAGTAATAGTACAATCTGTGTAATGCTACTGACCTAGTTTGTGCTTGTAGCGCCACCTAGTGACGCATGTATATGAAACTGTCTGGGTATATCTGGGGCACTTATCTGAACATATCCTGTTCAGACTGGTTAGGTTAGTTTGGATAGCCTGTCCTGTGTTTCTGTGGGATTATACTGGATCCATAAATCACTGTCATGTACCCGCCGTCTTATTTCCCCCTGCTTCTGCATTTGACATTGTGCCCTGGTTTATCAAAGCGCTCACCCAACTTTTGTCCTCCTACTATATTCTACTCCCGTTTGGATCTATTATCTTTTAACAAAAATTACCGCCCTCATCCTGTTGTAACCCAGCGTGCCTGTGCATCTGGCATTCTTGGTAGACGTCTCTACCTACATCGTAGATCTCGTCGAAAATGGTCTGCCAACACCAACACTGGTAGCAATATAATTTATATCCTTTCTCACTCCCGTCCTCCTAGATACCCATCACACCGAACTGTAAACCTTTGTTTTCTGCGCCCCCTCCAACCTACAATCATCTGTACCTCCACTGCACCCTGCCGAACTACCAATCATGCTCTCCTCAACACACGTTCTATTAACCATAAAGCTCCAATGCTCCTTGAACTAATAATCGATAACAACCTGGACTTCATTTTTCTAACTGAAACCTGGCAATTGATGGATGATTTTTTCTCACTGAATTCAGCTACTCCCTCTGGTTATAGTTACCTGTGCCACCCCCGCCTCACTGGTTGTGGTGGTGGCCTTGCTGTATTTTACAAATCCATTTACAACTTAACTGAATTGTCACTTCCCTCATTCTCCTCATTTGAATATATTGCCTATAAAACATCATGCTCCCTCACCACTATTCTTGTATACTGTCCCCCAAAACATAAGGAATCATTTGTTTCTTACCTAGGTGATCTACTCACAGTCATTACACCTTTCCCACCCCGCCTACTGCTGACAACAAAATCACACAAAAATCCTAGATCTGAATTATCAATGGAAATCAAATTTATCAACCCATGGAGGTCTGGATATGGAGTCAATCAAAATCAAAGTGGAAAACCACACTACAGGCTGATCCAACTTTTGTGTAATGTCCTTAAAATAAGTCAAAATGAGGCTCAGTAGTGTGTGTTGCCTCCACGTGCTCGTATCAGCTCCCTACAATGCCTGGGCATGCTCCTGATGAGGTGGCAGATAGTCTCCTGATAGATGTCCTCCCAGATCTGTACTAACGCATCCGCCAACTCCTGGACGTGCTGGATGTTTGGCATTTGCCAGAGAACACCAAGATTGGCAAATTCGCCAATGGCACCCTGTGCTCTTCACAGATGAAAGCAGGTTCACACTGAGCATATGTGACAGACGTGTCTGGAGACACCGTGGAGAATGTTCTGCTGCCTGCAACATCCTCCAGCATGGCCGGTTTGGCGGTGGGTCAGTAATGGTGTGGGGTTGCATTTCTTTGGGGGGCCACACAGCCCTTCATGTGCTCGCCAGAGGTTGCCTGACTGCCATTAGGTACCGAGATGAGATCCTCAGACCCCTTGTGAGACCATATGCTTGTGCGGTTGGCCCTGGGTTCCTCCTAATGCAAGACAATGCTAGACCTCATGTGGCTGGAGTGTGTCAGCAGTTCCTGCAGTAGGAAGGCATTGATGTTATGGAATGGCCCGCCCGTTCCCCAGACCTGAATCCGATTGAGCACATCTGGGACATCATGTCTCGCTCCATCCACCAATGCCACGTTGCACCACAGACTGTCCAAAGAAGAAGAAGAAGTTTTATTTATATAGCACCTTTCCATAGCTCAAGGCTGCTTTACATTATACATTACAAAACACCCAGACACTCAGACATACATTACAGTCACATGGACACAAATAATCACATCATACAAAATGGATGTTAAATAGATATATTTTTAACTGGGTCTTGAATATAGCAATAGATAAGGTATTACGTAGTGTGAGAGGTAGCGAGTTACATAATTTAGGAGCATTAACACTAAATGACCTTCCACCTACAGTAGACAACCGGAAACGAGGGATGGACAATAAACCAAGTTCAGCTGATCTAAGGGACTGACTGTGGACGTCGGGCCCTCATACCACCCACATGGAGTCTGTTTCTGACCGTTTGAGTGGACACATGCACATTTGTGGCCTGCTGGCGGTCATTTTGCTGGGCTCTGGCAGTGCTCCTCCTGCTCCTCCTTGCACAAAGGCAGAGGTAGCGGTCCTGCTGCTGGGTTGTTGCCCTCCAACGTCCTCCTCCATGTCTCCTGATGTACTGGCCTGTCTCCTGGTAGCGCCTCCAAGCTCTGGACACTACGCTGACGGACACAGCAAACCTTCTTGCCACAGCTCGGATTGATGTGCCATCCTGGATGAGCTGCACTACCTGAGCCACTTGTGTGGGTTGTAGACTCCGTCTCATGCCACCACTAGAGTGAAAGCTCCGCCAGCATTCAAAAGTGACCAAAACATCAGCCAGGAAGGATAGGGACTGAGAAGTGGTCTGTGGTCACCACCTGTAGAACCACTCCTTTATTGGGGGTGTCTTGCTAATTGCCTATAATTTCCACCTGTTGTCTGTTCCATTTGCACAACAGCATGTGAAATTGATTGTCAATCAGTGTTGCTTCCTGAGTGGACAGTGTGACTTCACAGAAGTGTGATTGACTTGGAGTTACATTCTGTTGTTTAAGTGTTCCCTTTCATTTTTTTGAGCAGTGTATTTTGGCTACATACAAGAAAAAGTATATCTAGTTTATCTGTGATGGTTACAATTACAATATACAACTTGAATGCATCCTCTAATGAGAAAAAATAGTATATGTGTCACGGTTTGTCATCATAAGGTATGGAGAGACAGAAACAGGCGCGAAGAATATGCAAGCAATAATATAGTTTATTTATGAAACACTTACTCAAACAAAAACTGCCACGAGGGGCAATACGAAAACTATATAACGGAGAAACTGAGACATGACCGGAATGACAACTAACAGGGTAAACAATTCACAGGGGAATTATTACAAACACATACTAAATACTAAACCAAATGAAGAACATTAGGAAACACCTGGGTATTAGAATTAACAAGAGGACGATCTATTGGCAGAGGGAGGACATGTAATATGGGCATGTGACCTGGAAGCTGGAACCAGAAACAAAACAACACACATAAGGTAGAAATCTAAATAAGGACACACAGAGGGAAGCAACTCAAAACGAAGGGGTTCACATCCTGACACACACTGGGCCGGATGTGACAATATGACTTTACAGGGACCAGAACTCACAACGTAAGTTCTGAACTTTAATCTACCAACCAGACCTTACCCACTACACCATATGCGCTGTTAGAAAATCTGTAAAAAAAATAACTTATGTTTCAGAATGTTGTATAATAATACAATTACATTGATTTAATAACAGTCTCTGTTCCAAACAAACTGAGGGATTAGAACTGCAAACCTGCATCAATGGTGAAAAGCATAGATTATATATATCACTGGATGTAGCATGTGTGACATCACCTATTGGTTTGTGAAGATCTGATTTGGGTCATCGAATTTACCCTCGCAGGCGCAGACATCTTGGTTGCGTATGTGACGATTTTAGACGAGAGGGAGGAGTAATCTAGCTAGCTAACTGATATTATTTGGGATGATAAGGAAAAACAGTATTAAAACAAACTGTAAAACAAAATGTAACGTTACTTACTGGAAAAAGTTGCGGCTGCTCTTCAGAGGGTGCCACAGGCTGATGGCGAGTGGGTGTGGCAGCCACTGGTCAAAAAATACCCCCGGTGGTGTCCGTGGTGATGGGCTGCTGTTGATGGGAAACCCCGCTAGTCTCTGCAGCAGCCATAGTCTGCTCGATGGTCTCTGCTGTAGCTGACGTCACCCTGCCGGGGGTCTTGGCTGCTGACCTCAACTTGCCGGGGGTCTCGACCGCGGACGTAATCACCTAGGGCTCTCTGCAGCTGCAGGAATGTTTTAGATGGTCTTGACCTCTGCCAGTGGGACTCCGGTGGCCTCTTGTGTCAATGGTGTTGGACACTTAGGATTCTCTGCAGCTGCAGGCTGGTTGCTGATGGTGTCAGGGGCCAGCATCCCTAGCTGTGGCGTTGGGGGAGAAGCCCATTTGCTGGCCGCAGGCTGCAGTTACCTTTCAGAAGGCTGGGGTGAGTTCATCACTGGGTAAGGAGTGGGGGGTTCCGCCGCTCTCCTCGGGCACAGGGGTCTGGTCCCCTGGATGATGTGTAGCTCGCTGGGTCTCTGGCATGAGCACAGTAGGTGCAGAGTACATTCCTCGTATTCAGCATCCGTAACTTCTGTGCCGGTCAGCTGTGCCTGTTGTCTTCACTGTCTCATTGTGAGGTCACACATTCTGTCCCACATAATGCTTGTTATCGCTTTCTGTGGTGCTGAAATAAAAGAGAAAACTATGAAGAACTTTTAAAACAAACAGTGATTTAATGACGAAAATACTTCATCAAACAAAAAATGCCTTCAGGGGCATAGTACTTCTCTTCACATAAATACACTAACCAACCACATGCAAGGACCGACATCAAACAATGAGTGACAACTTTGTACATAAGAACATAACAGGACTTGAATACTAGAGTAATTACTAGGTGAATGTAGCTCGGAACCTAATTAACTCAATTAATGTGAGAACATAAATCAGGTGACGTCACGTGGATCCAGAGAGCGAAGGGAAGAACCATAAAAATACAAACTTTTAGAAACATTTCACACAGGGGAGCAACTAAAGTGGAATATGTCTGTTTCCCAACTGGTACAATTTGCATCTTACAAAAACATTTACAATGCTTAGTGCAAATGCAAATACAAATGTGACTCTTTGATTCACTTTAACAAACTTGTTTCTCTCACTATAGCTGATTAGAGAAGGAGACAAACTATTGACATCATTAGTAATAAATTATTTCACATTCTTGACCTGCAATATAAATTATGTCCTACTGAATATGTAGGAGCATTTCCTTTTCTATATTTGAAAGGGGGGGAAATTAGCCGATAAACTTCTAACAGAAAGCATGTTTATATATGGTTAGTGATAATTCTAAATTGACTGTGTTTTTCACATGTTTTGTTCCACAGCTGGTAATGTGGTCCTGGAGAGCCCTGTCCATCCTGTGACTGAAGGAGACTCTGTGACTCTGAACTGTACATATAGAAATCAAACAAGCCTTATCTCCAAGGTTGAGTTCTATAAAGATGGAGTCCTCATCATCAGGAATGAGACCAGAGGAAAGATGACCATCCCTACAGTATCAAAGTCACATGAAGGTTTCTATAAGTGTAAATACAATGAAGAAGAATCACCTGGAAGCTGGGTTACACTCAAAGGTGAGAAAATGATTATCACAGTTCTCTCCAGTCGTAGATCATGGATCCTCTACATCAGTCCTAGTAGGAGTGTATTTACTTTATAGTCAGTGTGATGGTGTTGTGTTATTCTCTCTCCAGTTGTAGATCCTGGATCCTCTACATCAGTCCTAGTAGGAGTGTATTTACTTTATAGTCAGTGTGATGGTGTTGTGTTGTTCTTTCTCCAGTCCTAGATCCTGGATCCTCTACATCAGTACTAGTGGGAGTGTATTTACTTTATAGTCAGTGTGATGGTGTTGTGTTATTCTCTCTCTAGTCGTAGATCCTAGATCCTCTACATTAGTCCTAGTAGAAGTGTATTTACTTTATAGTCAATGTGATGGTGTTGTGTTATTCTCTCTCCAGTTGTAGATCCTGGATCCTCTACATCAGTCCTAGTAGTAGTGTATTTACTATATAGTCAGTGTGACAGTGTTGTGTTATTCTCTCTCCAGTTGTAGATCTTAGATCCTCTACATCAGTCCTAGTAGGAGTGTATTTACTTCATAGTCACTGTGATGGTGTTGTGTTATTCTCTCTCCAGTCGTAGATCATGGGTCCTCTATATCAGTACTAGTAGGAGTGTATTTACTCTATAGTCAGTGTGATGGTGCTGTGTTATTCTCTCTCCAGTCGTAGATCATGGATCCTCTACATCAGTCCTAGTAGGAGTGTATTTACTTTATAGTCAGTGTGATTGTGCTGTGTTATTCTCTCTCCAGTTGTAGATCATGGATCCTCTATATCAGTACTAGTAGGAGTGTATTTACTCTATAGTCAGTGTGATGGTGCTGTGTTATTCTCTCTCCAGTCGTAGATCATGGATCCTCTACATCAGTCCTAGTAGGAGTGTATTTACTTTATAGTCAGTGTGATTGTGCTGTGTTATTCTCTCTCCAGTTGTAGATCTTGGCTCCTCTACATCAGTCCTATTAGGAGTGTATTCACTTCAGTCAGTGTGATGGTGCTGTGTTATTCTCTCTCCAAGTGTAGATCATGGATCCTCTACATCAGTCCTAGTAGGAGTGTATTTACTTTAAAGTCAGTGTGATGGTGTTGTGCTATTCTCTCTGGAGTTGTAGATCTTGGATCCTCTACATCAGTACTAGTGGGAGTGTATTTACTTTATAGTCAGTGTGATGGTGTGGTGTTATTTTCTCTCCACTTGTAGATCCTGGATCCTCTACATCAGTCCTAGTAGTAGTGTATTTACTTTATAGTCAGTGTGATGGTGTTGTGTTATTCTCTCTCTAGTCGTAGATCCTAGATCTATGGAAGAATTAATTGGACTTTAATATTTGTAACCCACGGAAGACAATCTACAAATGTGTACAATGATGCGCAAATATTTCACTATCTGCAAATGTGTATTTTTATATTTGTGATGTGTAAAATCATATCCACAAAAATACAGGGTGATGTGTACAACACAAAACTGTTTTTACACATTTGCAGATTACTGTAACGTTTCCCAGTTCCCCTACCCTGGACACTGCCACTTCCCTAGTCTACATTCCTCAGAACTACAATTCCCATTCCCCAGTTCTTCTTCCTGTGGACTACAGCTTCCCTAGTCATGCCTCCTCAGAACTACATTTCCCATACCCGGACTCAATTATCCAAATTCAGTACACCTGCTCACTCCAATCTGTATTTAAGCCACACATCTCTCATTGCCTCTTTGCGAGGTATTGTGAGTATTTGATTCCATTTACTAAGCATTCTATTCCTGTATTGTTGTTCTGGTTTGACCTCTGCTTGGTTAAGACTTATTCTGCCTTGGATTTCCCCTGTACCGTTGCAATACCTGTTATAGATATTCTGGCCTGACTCCTGCTATGTTTAAGGATAATTCTGCCTTGGATTTCCCCTGTACCGTTGCAATACCTGTTATAGATATTCTGGCCTGACTCCTGCTATGTTTAAGGATAATTCTGCCTTGGATTTTTATGTACAATAGACCTTGGACATTCATACCTGTTTAAAAAATAAACATTGTTCTTTTCACTTTTGAGTTAATCATTACAATTACTTCCTGTGAATTTGTGGGTCACGTTACATTTGTAAGTTCCTTTTTACACATTTGTGGAATTTTGTCCAATGTGTACTGCGGAAATCTGTAAATAAACATGTACACAAATATCTCACGATTTGCAAATACACACAATTAAATCTGTACGAATATCTTTTTATTTCACATAAAAATTGTGATTTACACATTTGTGGATCCATTTCTACACACAAAACTGTTTTTACACATTTGCAAATTACTTCCTGTGAATTTGTTGGTCACGTTACATTTGTAAGTTCCTTTTTACACATTTGTGGAATTTTGTCCAATGTGTACTGCAGAGATCTGTAAATAAACATATACACAAATATCTCACAACCTAAAACATGTATTTTTACATTTGTGTTTTGTAAAATCATATTCACAAAAATAATGTGTGATTTGTAAATACACACAATTTAATCTGTACAAATATCTTTTTATTTCACATACAAAGTGTGATTTATGCTTTTGTGGATCCATTTCTACACACAAAACTGTTTTTACGCATTTGTGTATTGCTTCCGGGCAATTTGCAGGTCACGAGACATTTGCAACTCCCTTTTTACACGTGTAGATTTTTGTCCACTCTGTCCCGCTGCGATCTGCAAAAACAGATTTGTAAGGCGTATGCGTGAGAGACGTTAATTAGCCACACCAGCAGGTGGCGGTAGCGACATACTCTCCCATGAATTGAGAGTATATTGACTGCACAGTCTATGCCACTGCACTACCTCTAGGCGGTGGGCCAAACGCTGCTATCTGCTTTAGTTTTTTAAATGATCGATCCTTTTCGATAGAGTAGCTGCTTTTTTCACATAAACTAAATCATGTTTTTCTGAACACGTATCCGTTTGTTGGCAATGTCAACTCGATCATAGTTTTTTTAAACTAATTTTACGTTTAATAAACGAATTAGGCAAACGCGAGGGAATACTATTCATCTAACCAATAAAAAAATGATTTCTATCGTCACGTGACTAAAGTCCGCCAATAATATTGCACATGACATAACAGCGGAAGCATTTTCTATGGTGTAAAATATTGGAGAAATCCCCATGAAATCTTCTCTAACGAAAACTACACAATCAAAGATTTTCCAGCAGGAATCCTATCCGAAGTTGAGAAACATTAACAACGGCATCCAAGATTCCAGGTGTAATGTGGCTCAGGTAAATACTGCTGTTTATACCTGTTTTATAACGTTAATGGTAGCTTAGTGCATGAACTCTGTAAACCATTAATATAACGTTATTCCGTTTTATGTTTGTATTTACAGGTAACGCTACATTTGTTAGAAATTACATACAGATCCCAGAGAGGAAAACATTTGTTTTGAGGAGATACAGACCTAACGTGTCAGCATGTAAAAGTTATTTAGATGCAATGTTAGCAGTGCATGTTAATGTAAACGCAGTTATTTTATCAGGCTGTAGTGCCGGAAATTAGAATATAAAGACGATTACTAGACAGAGGTTAAAGTGGAAAAGATAACATTTATCATATAGGTTTGAATCTACTAGCTACGTCACCTAATATCTAGTTATGGACGAGGTAACATGTAACGTTATTAGCTAGTTACATAAGATTACATCAACTACAGATAACCTAACGTTACTAGCTAGGCATGGAAGAGATAACATCTATTACATAGGTTATACATCAACGCAGATATCCTAATAGCTAGTCATGAAAGAGATACCATGTTTTATATAACATTACATTAAAATATGTATCCTAAATCTTATACATTTTATCATCAAACAACAAAGCAATTAAAACTAAACATATTTCACATTTCTCTTTCCACTTGCTAGAAAGATGCCTACACTGATACCTAATTTGGGAAGTTCTCACAGTCCACACAAAGACACGTCTGTACATGGGAGCTCATTCAATTTGCATGTGTATCTCCCTTTGACACATTGTGTTTTTTTTACAGGAGCAGTACACAAGCTCCAAGATGCTGACAGGGGCTGGGGAAAGTGTCATACAGTCAATCCTGAAGAAGTCTCCCTCTATCTTGTATCTATGTACCTCTTTAGATCTCTCATTGTCTCTGCCCCAGACCGCCATACTGTGTTGATGCTACACAAAACCTGTGTTCACAGTGCATCCATTTTATCCACTGATCTCAGTACTGATAAAAAAATTAACTTACTGCAATAGGCCATGTACCTATGCTAGGTTTCAGGCTTGGTATTTATCAAATCATTTTGCAAGGCCTTTACAAAATACATTCTATACATTGAAACACAGACAATGCTGTCTTCCCCTATTTTTTTAAAACCAAAAATGCAAGATCAATAGACATTTTGCTAGAAAGAGGTGCCCATAAATTCTTTGTGAGAATGTTAGCGTTTTGGTATGCCCATCAAACGTTTCAGGATAAATGGGACAATGTTGTATCTGCTCCATTCTGTGTCAGAAAGGGAGTACGGAAAAGAGGAATTTTGTCTCCTATTTTATTTAATGTTTATATGGATGACTTATCAAATCAGCTACATAGATTTAAAAACTGGCTGTCTTGTGGGCAGATGGCTCAGTGGGTAGGGAGTCAGACTTGTAGTCAGAAGGTTGCCAGTTCGATTCCTGACTGAGCCAAATGTCGTTGTGTCCTTGGGCAAGACACTTTACCCTAATTGTTCCCAGGTCGTTGCTGTAAATAAGAAATTGTTCTTAGTCAACTTACCTGGTTAAATAAGGTTAAATAAAAAATATATATATATATACAATTGGTACAATAGCCTATATATCCTATGGGCCAATATGCTATTTTTATGTCATGTGGATCCTTGTTTAATTTTTATATATACTATTTATAACGTATGATGTGATAAATGGACCTGTGTCTGCAATAAAGTCTATTACATTTCCATTCAAGTTGGTTGTTTAATACAGGACTATGCTTAATCTGTCTGTAAAATCGGCTATCTTCTGTATTTAAATTCACCAACTCTAAAAGAACTTCGTACAAACTTGATCCAACTTGTTACTGAAAAGGGTATGATGTTTGTTGATGTATAGCTAGTAACATGCATACAACACTCCATATCCAAGATAAAGTGTAATAATATTTATGTTAGATAAATATAGGCTTTACAATATAAAATTACCACTATGTCAGTCCCGCCCCTTTCGGGGTCCTTGCCTGGCCGTCTGCGATTGGTTAGTAGTTTTGATTACGTTTAAACTACAATCTGATTGGTTCAGCTACTAGAGCTGTCCCGCGATTTGCCTAAGCAGATTGACAATCAAAATATACGTTTGTGAAAATATATGATCAAACCAGAGTTGCCAACAATTTTTTTTTGACTACATATAATTACTTAAAGGGGTGATAGAATGACTATATAGGCTATTTCACACTGTTCATTAATATCTCTGAATAGGGTCTGTAACTTGGTTTTACTAAAAATGGCCCTGGTGCTGTTCTATGCACCCTACTGCAACCCTGTTAAAATGCCACTGAATGAAACGATAGATTTCCTCCATATATGGTATGCTCATGAATATTTAAATGAGCTGCACGCTGATTGGTTGGTTTAGCTGCAGAGCAAAGACAACACACAGCATTCAATTAAACATTGTAGTTGTACATACCATGGAGACATTTGGTTTTGAACCGTACATGTTTGAACCTGAGTCGGAAGAAGAACCTGATGTGGAGGAGCAACCAGTCGCCCATAGATTGGAAATTACTACTTCAGAGTGGTAAGTTTGGTCATTTAGGGATTACTTGAATTTGCAGTGTAGCCTAAGATCACATGTTAGCTGCAATACTAGCGTAATACCCACAATTAGTCTGAGCATAACTTT
>JACXGM010024295.1:0-15794 GCA_016801145.1 Umbra pygmaea
TGGCACATTGAAACCGTTACATACAGTCTGGCACATTGAAACCGTTACATACAGTCTGGCACATTGAAACCGTTACATACAGTCTGGCACATTGAAACCGTTACATACAGTATGGCACATTGAAACCGTTACATACAGTATGGCACATTGAAACCGTTACATACAGTATGGCACATTGAAACCGTTACATACAGTATGGCACATTGAAACCGTTACATACAGTATGGCACATTGGAGTTTTAACTGAGTGATTTGAATGCAGACCTCCCAAGACAACATGCAGTAAAATATCTCAATACTGTCACTCCAATGTGTCTAAACCCAATCCTTTATCTTTTGAAGATGCCTACATCACTGCTTGTTAGCGCTACCAACAGTGTAGTTTTTCTGTTGCTGCATCAAAGGTGTCTGCCAGCATGCGACCTAGACCATGGATTGTATCACAGCAGGCTAGGTATGCCAGGAGGACAGACAGATCATGTGACCAGGACCATCCTCGTAAGAGAAAATGGAGAAAGGCTTCTTTTGTGACGCTATGAATGTACCAGGCAGGACCAGACACAGCATCACACTTTGCCTGCCAGCTGGCCACTGCCCAGCAGCTATGTGGCTCCACATTGGAGGTCATGCGCCTCCCTTTTGCCTTCTTGTTATGGGAGAAGGGGGGCATACTGATTGGGTACCCCTGAGTTGTATGGTGAACAGGTTAAGACACCCCAGGATGCCATGGAACAGTCATCTGTTGTATCAATCATATGCTTCTGTGAGGAAATTGTTACTGCAGATAAATGGTTATCATATATTGTACATATAATTTCCATTTAATATGCTGTTAGGATGTGGTATAGTTTATTACAATTTTAAATAATGCATTTACAGTAACAATGAATTTACTGGATTTTGATTAGTTGCTGTTTTTTTAAGTCATTGCTGTGTTGAGAATCTTTTTTACCTTACAATCAGGCATAGCAAAAACTACATGTTTTCTTTTTTTCAGGTAAAATGTAACCAACATTATTTAACAAGACCTGCCGTTTGCATTACCAGTCTCTAAATACTTCCGATTTTATCAAGAAAAATAGGCAACTTAGGTCGTCAGTAAAAGTAGTTTTTTTGTCAAGGCTTGAAATTCTACAAATAGTACTTTTATAATAATTTGAGTCTAGAAAGCTAAAACACAATGCTAAATTGAATTTAAAAAACAGTTTGGGAAAGATGTTGGAGTAATATATTTGCTAGTCACAGATGGCTCCTTGCTTACCCCGGTAGCCTAAGTGAAACCAAATGTTCCTGAACCTTTAATAAGCATTGCTCAGTCATGAAGAATGGGGAATAAACCCTGAGGGCTGGGGGCAATAACAGACAGATTCCTCTGACTGAATCTCACTGTGGAGCCCATTCCTGGCTGCATCACACCAGAACCTCACATTAACTGCTCTGTGCATAATAACAGTGGACAAACATGCTCCAGACTGATTAGATTTGAAATGTAAAAAGAAACCCTACCATCTGCACACATAATAAAACATCCTGTGAAAGGCCAGCTATTATTTTTGATTGAATAGGGCCAGTGTTTCCTAAAATAATGTGAAAAAACTACTATAAAAAACATTATTTACTACGATTGTCCATTACAACAAAAATAAAAGCTAAACTCATTGTTTCTCAACGTGACTGTACAAATCTGTTTGGCATGATGACCCTTTAAATGGCAACATCAGAAAATATAATACAATCAATATATTTCTTTGCTAGGGAACCTATATCATATATATATATATATAAAAACTACACATTGAGCAAAAACATAATTCATAATGGCTGATATTTTACATCCCAGTACTGAAGCATAGTTATGAAAGGCTGAGGCACTCAGTCCACCTCTCCCGCTACACCAGACATGGATTGCGCCCCCTTGTGGCAGTTTGATCAGAGGGCCCTACTGTGATCAGTTCCACTGGCTTTCATTAGAACAGGCAGTTCATGCACTTCACAGCTTTGCTGCCGTAGTCGAGGCATTCTGGGCCGATACATTGGCAGCAGGCGTTGTGGAACCAGCGGTACTTGGACCCGCCCATTGACTCACAGTTCTGCTTGCACTGGCGGATGGACACGCAGTCGTCGAAGTATACAACTGTACACATGTTATCTGAGGATGCGGGGAAAGAACAACACGTACATTTGATTAACAGGCAAATATTAGCTATACTATTGATGTGTTTTTGTGTATACACTAGCATTACTTGCACCAATGAAGTGATTTAAAAGATAAACCTGCCCACCTGTATCAATTTAGCAAGGCATCAACTTAATTGTCCGTTCTGGGGTGACCAGGTGTGTTGAACCCTTGTTCTATATGGCCTTGTCCATGACCAGTGTTGAAAACTTTGCACCTGCTGTGCCGTTTATTTGCTACGGGGCAGGCGTTTGCTCCCAACCTAGCGATGGCGCTACACTATGTGCACAATCTCTCTGAGTTCAACGCTCAAACAGTTGCTGCACTTGCAATTCAATTTTTTTTTAAACTTCGACCTCCGCTGTCCTCTCAGAGCGCTACGATTGGTATTCAAGTTTGATTTTGTTGTAGCCATGAAAATACAAAAACATTAAGGAAAAGTGAGTATATGTTTGTCAGAGTAAACACAAATAGTGCAGCAATTTCAAATTGGAAACCTGCGTGAGATGTGTGTGACCAGCTGTTTGCATCACACCTGTCGACAGCTGGTAGTCACAATAATTACACTGCATATTTCAGATGACAGTGCACTGGTCATGTCTGGTGCTGTGTGGTTGTAGTTTGCCCTGTGGGTTTTGGTACTGGCTTCCAAGCTCATCGCTCAAAATAATTGTTATTCATAACTGTTGTTACACGTTGGTATTAGAAGCAATGTTTATATGAACAACAATTAACACTGAAATAATATCACGATCTGGATAGGAAGTCATTGGCATTAAATCATTTAAGAAAAACAACAAATACCAGCTTGCTTGCTAGCTCCCGTGCTATAGCTGTCAAGATGCGTCATACCTAGCGGAGGCAAGGCATTGAAAGCTGGTCATATATACATGGGGCTTTAAGCACAAAACAAATGGGGAGCATTTAAGTCTCTTTTGTGCCACCAGCCTTATCCAGCTTAACCTCATTACATCTGCTACACATGCACCCTCCATATTAGGCTCAGGAATAGCATGTGTATCTTGATCTAAGTCCATGTGTTTATCACAGCCCCGCCCACTCCACACCAGTCCCAGGGAAAGGAGTTTGAGTGTTGGTTCTAAACACCCAACAAGGCTTGGCCCTCTCATCAGGCAGGGGCATCCCCCACCACTGGAGGCCTGTTTAATGAGGTGGTTTCCAGAGGGAAAACAGATCTGGGTCAGGGCTTCAGAAAGCTCACACGGAAGCCGTCTGCCACACACACGCACACAGTTAGAATCAATAGCTTGTATGGAGGACAAGTGGAGCAGATACACATGAAGGCGAGCAGTAGCAATCTCAAAAAAAGAGTTCACAGAGCTGCCTTGCCTTCTCAGAAACACGTTTAAACCAGCCAGAGGAGTCGGCAACACTGGAATCTCCTAGGCTTTTATGGAGGGTTGAGTGACCAGGCTCAGAGCAGGCTGTAGCTATGAGTTCATTATGGTTAAGCCCTCCCTTTTTCTAAAACAATATGGCCCAGTCAAGGCTTGGAGGCATTCATTTGCTCCTGGAGGTTCTCCAAAATAGGGGGCTGAGCCACAAAGCTCATATCTGTAGCACTGATGGGTGTACCCAATGTGTCCAGTTCAATGTCTTCAGAATACTAACTCAGCTGCCCCGATTCTTTTCTGTCTGTTTGTTTTGCTAAAACCTGGTTTAATACTTCAATACCAGACCAGAAGCAAATCCAACAATCTTGGGAATGTGACTGCATATTACCAGTTCTCCTCTTAATGAAAGCAGTAACCAGGAATGTGACTGCATATTACCAGTTATCCTCTTAATGAAAGCAGTAACCAGGAATTCTAATATAATGTAACCGACTCCTCCCTCCCTACCTTCAGTGTCTGGGGCGCTATCATAGCTGGCATGGATACTGTTCCCTGGCACGGAGACATTTTGATGCTGGTCCTCCATGGTCTCAAGAAAAGACACAAGGTTCTCGTGGTAAGATAGTTCCTCCGCCACGGGGAAGGACACAACCATCATTTTGATAGGAGCTTCACCCTCTGTGAGGGCACGGAACAGTGAGGGGATCGGCCGGTACAGTTCCTCAACTGTGCTTTTGGAAGTAGCTGGAGTGTCGCTGTAGTTCCTGGGGTTACACATCCCTTGGTGTGGGGAAGCAGGAAAAAGAGAAATATTGATCAATAGTAAATTAATAAAATAATAATTGTAATTAGTTAAACAGTAAACCAATATACTGCACTATGATCATTGGTCAATTAGTAATCAACATTCACCGCACTTGTAAAATCGTATGAATGCATTAACTTGAATAATCTGTTAAATGAGACAAAGAATTGGAAGAGCTTATTAAGATCCAAACCTCAATTAACCATCTTCATTACACCTCTATTCAAATGCTGGGTCTGGTTTTTCCTTTCCCATAATGCTTTTCACTGCTGCACCTACCGACACAGTCGCAACACTCCTCCCACAGCGTGCCTAGACAGAGCATACACTCCTTACAGCAGGAGCAGTTTCCATCAGACGGCCTGCACTGACACAGCTCCTGTACATCAAAACACAATGTACACTCAGTGGCCAGTTTATTAGGTACACAACCACGTTCATGAACATTTATTACTGGAACACTATTTCCAGTAACCCAGAAATGGACAGTGACAGTTACATGGAAGGCTACATGTCAGCTATACAACCACCATTGAATTTACATGCAATCCCACCTACACAAAACGATTTTGCTAGTAGAGGTGAGTACAACACCATGGATGTGGGTTCAATTCCAACAGTACATAAAAGCATTCAGAAGTTGCTCCAAATAAAATTGTACCCGAATGGTCCCAGTTACATGACAGCACATCTTATAAATGAATTGCGATCAGCTTTCAGCCAGTATAAAATATGCAGATCCAGGCACCTGGGACAGCTTGAACATTTCTGTGTAACCATTCCCAGCCCTCGTTTTACTTCTGTAATTGTACATCCTGCAAATAACTAGCGTAGAGTGGCCTATTTAAATACATTTCCTCATTGACTGTTTAGTTTTTTATTTTACCATTATTTGAAACAGCAATGTAAATTTGTAGGTTTAAAAAAAACTAAAACTGAGTTTTAGGACTTGTTCAAATGTTAGGAACTAGCATCTTGGATCCAGGGGTTGAAAACGTTATATAGATAATATTTTTAGAGCAAAATTGACCTTACACAAAATAAAACTAGCAAGCAATCAATCAGATGGACAAAATAAGAAGTATTTTTGAAAATCGGTTATACTGTCCCTCTATTGTTCCTGTGTTCATTAAAAACATATACAAGAAATATAAAATATTTGGTGAAATTCGGCCCACACAGACAAATTAATAGAAAATGCACCTTCAAAGGTTCAATTTACGAGCCGTACCAATGTCAATACTTTCTATTTCGCAACTACAAATTCATAACTTCTATGAAGGACAGACCAGTGCCAAATAACCAACACGGGCAGCACAATTGTTTTTCAGACAATGTTTAAGGTAAGACCAGGGATTCAGACGGGGGTGTGGAACATCATTCAGGTACAAATAACAAAGAAATTCTAAAGAAGAAACACTGGAAGCATAATGCTGGATTCACACCAGGCACGGCAACAACAACAAAAAATCACTGTACGGCATCGTAATGCAGACACACTTGTACACCGCAATCAACATCGTAATCAATCTTCCGCATCTTCAAGATGGTGGACAACGTTGCACACAACTGTCCTCTTCTAGAAAGGCGACTAGCAGGAGGTTTTCAGTTTAGTATTCATTGACGATACAAAAACTATCTACTGAGCTGTCAAAGCTTTTCTTGCAATCCCATAAAGCGACATATTAGCTCGTCCTCTGTGGTACATTAACTTCCAATTCTGGTGCCGTACGTAAGAGCACCGCACAAGTTGGATAATTTCAACTCTTGCGACACACCCACCGCACCACATCCACATTTTGCCAGATCCGGTATATTCGCCGCAGCGGTGCGCATTGCTTTCTATGGAAATTGATGGACTTCCGCCGGATCGCAACCTGTTTGCCTTGCTTGGTGTGAACCCAGCATAACTCTTCCTCATTTACAATTCCTGTTCAATTGGCAAAAAATGCTATGTATAGTGCAGGAACTCATTGTACCATCTAAACAGCTTTTTCTGGGGGCCCGCGTGGCTTACTTCACGACAGTCTTCGTCATGATAGTCAACGGTTCTCTGACTTTCCCCGGGCCTCCTGCACGAGGCAGCGCAAATTGACATGGCGCTGCCTGGGATTTGGGTTAGATAAATCAGATTATCTATCCTGCCACGTCGCTCTCCAGCGACTCCTTGTGTGCAGATCGGGTGCCTGTGGGTTCAAGTCTTTAATGAAGGCGAAAAATGTGTGCATAATTGAAGTAACAGAAAAGCTCAAAAGCAGATAAAAAGGGCTATGCCTCCAGTTGCAAAAAGTCGCTGTTGGACACGCAGTGCGAAAAGAAAAATTGGCGGCTAGGGCAGCATGTGGTTGGATGAACCATGTGCACACCTTTCTTTATCCCACAGAAGGAGTTGCAGAGCTGCTGACAAGGCAGGATTAGAGGGAATTGGGAGTGGAGAAATATTGGGGGGAAATATCACACAAAAAAATGTATTAAACAATAAACAGCTTTTTCTAAAAGCATAATTATTATGTTTTCAATGTGTTTTTAACAGTTAGTATATATTTTGCAGGTTTTGCAGTCTGAATGAGAAATGAGTTGATGGATTTTGGAGAATGTGGTCATTGAAAGCATTGTGTGTGAAAGCAATGAAAAGTGATTCACAGTTTGGTCCACATACACTTCTGTTTCGCACAACTGTGTGGTGAGTTTTGAACAATGCAGGTTAACAGTTGAAGAAAACTGTAATATTAATTTTTAAACAACACAATACTATTTGCTAACTTAGGAACACGTCAGAAATCAATATTTGGTGTAAAACTTGTAAATTAATAATTGGCTTTCATGTGTCTTGGCATGCTCTCCACCAGTCTTTCACATTGATGTTGGGTGACTTTATGCCACTCCTGGTGCAAAACAATTAAAGCACTTCAGCTTTGTTTGATGGCTTGTGACCATCCAAAAATTCCAATATATTACTTATTTCCATAGTTGTATAGCAATAGAATGCATCTTGTATAGTCAGTCCTATAAGATACAGTGGGCTCCAAAATTACTGTCACCCCTGACTGGCAATGCACAAACAATACTTTAAAACCATAAACAATATAATTATACTAAGAAATCCAATGGAACCAACCAAAATCATACAATTATTTACACAAAAGAAATTTCACCAAAATCAAGCTTCCATAATTATTGGCACTCCTTATTCAGTACTTAGTGCAACCACCTCTGGCAAGGATAACAGCATGGAGTCTCTTCTTGTAGTGTGTTCCTTAACCTTGTCAGACATTGAGTGATTTTGGACAATTCCTCTATGAAGATCCTTTGAAGATCCTTCACATTCCTGGGTTTGCGCTTATCAACTGCCCTTTTTAATTTAGCCCACAGCTTTTTGATTGGATTGACGTCCGGCTACTGAGATGGCCATGGCAGAACATTGATTTTGTTGTCACAGAACCATTTCTGTGTGGATCTTGAGGTATGTTTTGGGTCATTGTTTTGTTTGAAAGTCCACCTATGGCCAAGTCCCAGCATTCTGGCAGAGGCAACCAGATTGTTAACCTAAATTGTATGATACTTGGTGGAATTTATCATGTTATCAATCTTGACTAACAGCCCATGACCTCTGGAATTTAAACAGCCCCAAAATATCACTAACCTCCATATTTCACAGTGGGTATGAGGGGTCTGTCCTTGTATGCATCTCTGTTGACACCAAATATGCAGATGCTGTATCTGACCAAAAATGTTCAAATTTGGACTTATCTGACCAGTGCACCTTCTTCGAGTCATGACTTAAATGACGTTTGGCTAACTCCAAGTGCTTGCATCTGTGTCTTGGGGTCAGACATTGCTTTCTTCTGTCAACCATTCCAAAGAGGCCGCAGTTGTGTCTGATGGTGCTTTTTGAAACCTGGTGACCCCAAGACGCCACCAAGGCCTGCAATTCTTTCATAGTGACTCTTGGGGATTTTGTTGCTTCTCTCACCATCCTCCTCCCTATCCTGGGGGGAAAAATGTATGAGTTCTCTACCTGTGAGGTTTTCAACTGTTCCATAACTTTTGAGTTATTTGTAATTGCCCTGACAGCGCTCAGTGTATTCAATCGTTTGTCAGTGTATTCAATCGTTTGTGGATCTTGTAGCCATTACAAGATTTATAAAGGTCTATGACCATCTTTCTCTTTGAACTGACAGTTCTTTTGTTTTCTTAATGGTGTTGGATGACAATGGGATATTGCCTGTATGTTTCCTAATTTTGATACCCTAGTTGAACAGGAAGCGATGTAATGGCTCAATATAGTTCCTTAAGGCTTAGGTGAACAAAAATTATTGGAATTTAATTCCTGGTTTAATTTGGTAGAGGTTATTTACAATAATCTTAAAGGGTGAATTGATTGTGAAACCTTGATTTTGAGGACATTGACTATTAATTAAATCAATAAATGGTTTTAGCTGGTTCCATTGACACATTAATACAGTATGTCTCACATGTTGGTATTTTGAGTTTCTCTCTATAATTGTATTGTTTTATTTTTTACAGTATTGTTTGCACATTGCCAGTCAGGGGTGCTAGTTATTTTGGAGCCGACTGTATAAAATATTACAATAAAGTAGTGTGTCAGTGAGGTAGTTTTCTAACCAGGGCGAATATAGCATGGTTTATTTGGTGTGTATATTCATTGTTGATACAAACCCAAGAAAATAAACCATACAAAATACCCTGTCTCTAAAAATCACTAAGAGGGGTGTGTGTGTTTGCTTGCGTTTGTGTGCGTATGCTTGAGGTTTTCACCAGAGTGAGTGTGGGCCGACCTCAGGCTGCCTGTTCTCTGACTCCTCCAGCGCAGCGGAGATCGCGGTTGAAAGCGAGAGCAGAGGTCAAATTCCAGATGTGCACAGAGATGAAACTAACGAGCACACAGTAAAGTGTGGTTGTGGCTGCAGCACCACGCAAGGTATCCAGATATCAATCTCTCTTGGCCATCCATCTAACCTTTGAAACTGTAGATTTTAAACACGAGCTCGATTGTCACTCTGCCAAAACTGGAGTTCCCTCTTTAGTATGACCTTCTCTTGGATTCTGAAGAGGGTTTATAGGTATTGTCATGGTTTTGTGTTTTTCCAGTGCTGGGAAAACACAATTACCAACCCAGAGAATTAAAGTTAAAGTAAATGACATCAGCCTAACACATGTAAAAAAAGACTTAGCAGAACGCAAAAGAATAAAACGTGTGGCTTTTACGCCGCACTGGGACGAAATTCTAACTCTAAAAATATATGCCTTTAAAAAAAATCATTAGCCTTCTTACCTGAATGAGACACTTGCTGACATCACTGGCACAGAGTGCCTTGTTGCATGCGGTGGTAATGGAAAGTCCCGATAAAAGGAAAAGAAGTGCAGTGGATAGTAAGATGTCTGTATTCTTCATTCCGACACGCTCGAAACAAGTAACCTGCACCAACAAAGCACAGAGACGAACAAGAACTCAGAATGTAGACTTACCCTTATTCAATAAGATAAAATCCCAAGACAGAGACGTCATGTGGACACAATAAAATACAGGAAAAGACGCGTCAATGAACCACTCTTTTGATTCAAGTGTTATGGTCAATTGCCCGCATTCTTCAAAGGAGCATCATTCCTTTTCTAAACAAGCCACAATCCACACTCGTCAGGCCCATTGCAATGCAAACAAAACCGGTTTCCTGCTGGGAACTACATTTTCACGGTTCGCCCTTGCATCTTAAAACTATGAAAACATTACCATTTCATGTTCAAAAGTCATATACCCATGATAGAATTTCAAACCATGTGTATAATGCCAGTAATCCAAAACTGCAACTACATGATTGCGTAATATAGAAAAGTTAAAAGTTATCCTCAAATTAAATATTCGATACATTGGAAGCCAGATTTTTCCAGGCGCCGTTTAACCTCGTGTTTTAGGGAGACAGATCCAAAGCTATAAAAAACATTTTCTCAACATGAACTATGCTAGGAAGTAAGAAGCGTGCACTTTTTGTATTGATAAAGAACCTACACTGAAGTATAATATAATATAAGCAGAAAACAAACGTACCTCGTCAAATAATCGATTATTGCTCCAGAGGTGCACGTTTGTTACCTCTTTGTTTACCTCTACGTTTTCGAATTAAAGCATGTTCTTCTTTTCTGATGGCGTGACTCTCCCATCTGGCAACACAAAGCAGACAGGGGTAGAAAAGCGCCTTAAAGATACAGTTACCATTTTAGAGGATGAGAAGCCCCGCCGCTCAGGTGATCGAGAGCCAAGAAAAGAGGATCCAGTGGATCTTGATACTCCGTTTCTACGTGTTTCTTACGCGCTGACCTGTTTTGTTTGGGTGTTTTACAAAATCATATGCCAATGTATTTTTTGATTATCCAGATAAAATAGATTTAGCCATTCTAAAATAAAATACTCGGATTGACAGATTACAGTAATTTACTGATCTGTCACTCTGCAGTAACTGTTATCTTCTGACCATGAGGTGTGATCATTTTGATTGAACGATTTAGAACTTTGCATAATTGTTTGCATTCATCAAAATGTTTTAGTAAAATATTGTTTGATTCTGGAATGTGGACAGACTTTAGGGTACTGCTCCGTTTTGATGGTGTGTTGAGGTCTATGAAGGGTGAAAATAACAAAAATCCAAATAAAAACATGCTTTAAATTTAAAGTAACTTAACTTGGAAATAAATTAATTTAATTTAAAATAGGTTGTTTTAATAAAGGATACTTTAATATGAAATGTAATTCAAAAAGAGTTACTTTAATTCAAAAGAGATTTGTTTAATTGGTGTGTGGTGTGATTCGTGTGTGGATTGATTCGCAGTGTGGTGTAATTCGCAGTGTGGTTTGATTTGCAGTGTGATTTTATTCCCAGTGTGGTTTGATTCGCAGTGTGGTTTGATTCACAGTCTGGTGTGATTCAAAGTGTTGTGTGATTTGCAGTGTGGTTTGATTCACATTGTGGTTTGATTCGCAGTGTGGATTGATTCGCAGTATGGTTCGAACGATTACATTTAATATGAAAGTCCTTGTACACTGCAGATGCGCATTGTGCAATGTTGTTGTCGGGGCTGGTTCATCATGGAACTTCAAATCCTTTCGTTAATTATGGTAAAAATAATGTTGTGTACATTTGATATATATATATTGTAGCTACTGTGTAGTGATCTGAACATGAAACTAGGTGGAGACTGATGGCCACATGGCTATCTAGTTCATTTGTGCTAAAGCTAGCAGTTGTTCAATTAGCTTGCTATCGTAGCTAGCTACATAACCTGCAACTCAGTTTGTTTAATAGGTTTAGCCATAATTAAAATGTATTCATATATTCATTCCACGGCAGCCTCAGCTGAAATAAACTTTGTTAAATCATTTGCTATAAAGAAGGCTGACCATGTGAGTATAGAAGGGATCTCCAACCCTGGTCCTAGAGAGATACAGTCCAGATTGTTTTCACTGCCCCCCTAATCTAGCACACCTCATTAAAATTATTAGCTGGTTGATGAGTTGAATGAGGCTACATTATATGTGGTTGGAATAAAAACCTACACAGGATTCTCCCTCGCTTTCCAAGTCCTATCATTCTTTCTGTCCCCTGTCCTCTAGGCTGGCAGGACCCTCCCCTCCTGCTCCGTGGCTAAACTAACTACTAAACTAACTACTAAACTAACTACTAAACTAACTACTAAGCGCTCACAGAAGTGCTGCTGAGAAAAACAAACCTTCTGATGACCTGGAATCCTCCTTGCTACCTTCTCCTTCTCTCTTGCTACCTTCTCCTTCTCTCTTGCTACCTTCTCCTTCTCACTTGCTACCTTCTCCTTCTCTCTTGCTACCTTCTCCTTCTCTCTTGCTACCTTCTCCTTCTCTCTTGCTACCTTCTCCTCCTCTCTTGCTACCTTTTCCTCCTCTCTGTCTTCTGCTAAAGACACTTTCTATCACTCAAAATGTCAAGCTTCATCCTCCAACCCCAGCAAACTCTTTTCCACCTAAATTGTCATAACCTCACATGAACTCTCCAATCACTGCTTTGCTGATGACACTCAGCTATTGCTCTACTTCCCCCATTATGACATCCAGGTGAAAACCCACATCTCTGCATGCCTGGCTGATATCCTTATGTGGATGGTACCCAAGAAGCACCACAGGTAGTCATTCAGGCACTCGCCATCTCACGTCTGGATTACTGCAACTCACTCCTGGTAGGACTCCTGGCATGTGCAACCAAACCGCTACAACTCATTCAGAATGTAGTGGGTTGCCTAGTGTTAAACCTTCCCAAGTTCTCCCACATCACCCCAACTCTACACACACTCCACTGGCTCCCAGTTGAAGTTTGTATCCGCTAAAAGATGATGGTGTTCGCCTATGGAGCAACAAGAGGAGATCCTTCCCACGAACTTCAGGCAATGCTCAAACCCTACACCCCTCTCCGTTCTGCCACCTCTGTGCTCCTGACTGTCCCATGTTTTTGGACATAGTCAGCTCCCAACCCAAGCAGTCAAAAGTCTTCTCTGTCCTGGCTCCTCAAAGGTGGAACCAGCTTCCTCTGGAGGCTAGAACAGCAGTCTCTACACATCTTCAGGAAACATCTGAAATCCTTCCTCTTCAATGAGTACTTAAATGAGTTGTATTCCACTTCTGTTGTCTTAAAATGTTTTTTTATCTCTATGATTCTCCTCTAACACTGTTTTTGCCTATTCACTGTTTCAAATATTGAATACTCTTACTACTAAGTTGTGGTTGTTTCACCAAGTTTCTCCTAAATGTATGCACTCACTGTAAGTCGCTCTGGATAAGATTATCTGCTAAATGATTCAAATGTAAATGCAGAATTGTAGCTCTCCAGGACCAGGGTTGTAGACTATACCCTGGAGTATAGTTTTCCATATATTCAGCTGTGTTGTAAGGCTGAAGTAGGAAGTGCATTGTCTTGGGATTCTCCAATCTGCCACTTCACCCACCTCTATAGGTAGGCTGGAAAATAGAACGATTTAAAATTCACACAGAGCTGTAAAACAGCCATCAAATGCTGGGTGAGCTAGAACATGATCGCGAGGCCATAGCTGTCATAAACTTTTGTGTGCAAGGCATGCATAAATGTGAGACAGGAGCAAAGGGAAAGAAAATAGTGTTTAATATGCAAAAACACACTTTTAAACAAAATACTGCCACGAGGGGCAACACAAAAAAATACAACACTTAGATGTGAGCAAAACATACACACCAACCTGACATAAGAATAGTGACCGTCAACTCCCTGTAAATCTAATAGAACTTACATAGAGAACTAATGATGATTACAGGCAGCTGGGGGTAAATAACCAAGGAGTGCAATAGGGAAACGAAACACATGATTAAGTCATATGATTGGGAAGCAGGAAACAGAACACAATACATACAGGGGAGAAAACCCACCCTGTACGATCCAGAAGATGAATTATTACAATAGACAAATAATTGAAAAGAACGTTCAATGAATCTGTTTTGCAGGAAACTTAGCTTAGAATTCCAATGACCTAAATGGCACCTACAACTCTACTTTTTCAGCTCTTAAGATTAAATAAAAAAATTACAACTGTAGAAGGAAGTAAACAACCGCCCTTCTATGGTGTTAGTCACTGTTTTGTGTGTAACTCTGAATAACAGTCACACCAACTGCCCAATCAAAACTTGTTCGAAAACTAATATTGTCTTGATTAAAATTCTGTCCTTGTTGAAAAAAATTCTATCAGATATTTGGAGATATTTCATAATATATACAGGCATGTCTGCACGTTTCATATGTTTCAACAGGGAAACAATAGTAATGCTTTTGAAGGCTGAAACATGATGCAATTGAAGGCTGTACAGTTGTGGTGAAAAGTTTTGAGAGTAACACAAATACTAATTTTCACAAAGTGTAATGCCTCAGTGTTGATGGCAATTTGCATATACTCCAGAATGTCATGAAGAGGGATTAGATGAATTGCAATGAATTGCAAAGGCCCTCTGCCATGAAAATGAAGTTAATCCATGAAAATGAGCCCTGCCACAAAAGGACCAGCTGCCATTATGTCAGTGATTGTCTCATTAACACAGGTGAGAGTGTTGATGAGGACAAGGCTGGAGATCACTCTGTCATGCTGATTGAGTTAGAATAACAAACTGGAAGCTTTAAAAGGAGGGTGCTGCTTGAAGCTATTGTTCTTCCTCTGTCAACTATGGTTACATGCAATGAAACACGTGCCATCATCATCATTGTGTTGCACAAAAAGGGCTTCACAGGCAAGGATATTGCTGCTAGTAAGATTGCACCCAAATCAACAATTTATTGGATCATCAAGGAGAGAGGTTCAATTGTTGTGAAGAAGGCATCAGGGCACCCATGAAAGTCCAGCAAGCGCCAGGACGGTCTCCTAAAGATTTAGCGGCGGGCTTGTGGCACCACCAGTGCAGATCTTGCTCAGGAATGGCAGCAGGCAGGTGTGAGTGCATCTACACGCACAGTGAGGCAAAGGATTTTGGAGGATGGCCTGGTGTCAAAAAGGGCAGTAAAGAAGCCACTTCTCTCCAGGAAGAACATCAGGGACAGACTGATATTCTGCAAAAGGTACAGAGATTGCTGAGGACTGAAGTAAAGTCATTTTCTCTGATGAATTCCCTTTCTGATTGTTTGGGCCATCTGGAAAACACCTTGTCCAGAGAAGACGAGGTGAGCGCTACAATCAGTCCTGTGTCATGCCAACAGTAAAGCATCCTGAGACCATTCATGTGTGGGGTTGCTTTTCAGCCAAGGGAGTGTGTCACGTTGTGTGTGGTGTGTGGAGAGAGGGAGGCTTGAATACACAGTATGTGGCAAAACGTTCATTATTTATTCCAAGGAAGCAATCATCCGGCAGAGCAACACATGTAGTTAGCAGGGTACATTTACTAGTAGACCTATAATACTCACACTCTTACAGTGGTGTGGACACTGGCAATAGGTACTAAATACAACGCCTCAATACTGCAAGCTACTACATACTACATACAACAAAATAAAATAACACAACACAACAAACGCAACTTACGTGGGGGAAAACCTCCAACAATACTCCACGCTCTCCTTCTTCTTCTTCTTCTGTGGGGTTTATGGCGGATCGCACCAATAGTTTCCTGAGGTGCATGTACCGCCACCAACAGCACCGGAGAGCGAGGCCGGACACGGCCCACCCACGTCACCACCACCCCAACACTCCACGATCCCAGAGCCACGCACCCCGGTTCCGGCTCCCCTCCTCGCACGTCCAACTGCTTCACCCTACCGGCCCACGTCGGACGCGGCCCACGCTTCGGCTTAGCCCCACACCTGCGCAACGTCGGCATCCACCCGCCTCGGCGTCCAGTCCTAGCTGTCGACTCTCCAAAACTTCTCCGGAAAAGCCTTGCTGCCAATTGACAATCACTTCCGCCTCT
>JACXGM010024296.1:0-15795 GCA_016801145.1 Umbra pygmaea
ACTTCATACGGTCCCCTCCTCCCTCTCTGATAACTTCATACGGTCCCCTCCTCCCTCTCTGATACTTCATATGGTTCCATCCTCTTTGTTTTGCTGTGATGGCGCACATAATCTCCATGTGACGTGCACTTAAAGCATCCACGCTTTAAGAGTAAAGCAGCAAGAAAACAATTGGAATGTGACCCCCCCAAAATACATGTAAAGCATTATTAACATCACTATAAAAACATATTGGCATTTTCACTACCTGCTTCCTGTCTGTAATGTTATTAGTTAACCAAAATAAAGTTAGCAAAAAGTAGCCACTTTTGAGACGCAATATCTCCGGCTTCCATTAACCCACGTAGACAATGCACCTAATTTATTTCCAGCAAAATGTCCTCTTTCCAATGGTGTAGTTTGCCAACCCCTGGTTTAGAGTCCAGCTAGTGAGTGGCTATGGCAGTGGATAAATCTCTCACATGCAATTGCTTTGTTTCATTACACATGGCAACCACTTGCTCATAAAGTTGCAGGATTGAGACAAACCTGAGTTTTAATTCTATGGTTTAGTCTTAATTGAGCAAAATACCACAGTACTATTTTTAGAATACATTAAGTATTGAGAAACATTCCAATGTATCTTCATTTGTTATTTGTGTTTTATGGTGTATCTGGGGGAAGAATATTTGGTTGGTGAAAGAATAGGTGGATTTTTCTTGTGGTTAGAGGTGTAAGAGATAGCTAAATCAACAGTTTATTGCCTTAAATACCATGAGATGACAAAAAGAAAATGCCCTGGACTACCTTTGGAAAATTGCTGCCCCCGCTGAATCCTGTATTAATCCTGTATTTAACACTACCACACTAACCATACTACCATACACTCAATTCCTCTACTATCCATTTGGGTTCTGAACCACAACTCTTTTTTTGCCACAATTCCTGATTGAAAGTGTTCCTGGAACAAATGTATTTTTCTACTATAGTCAGAGCATATAAGCATAAACAGAGAGCACCAATTTGTTTTGTGTGAGTGTGGTTAACATCCTGGATCTATCTCCCCCCAGGGATGGCATCGAGTCGGATGCGAGTCAGCGGCCAATCTCCTCTGTCCATGCGGGTTCCTGTCAAAGCCATGGGCCCTGTGGGCTCTATGCCAGGACCCAGACAGCCTTCCAGGGGACTACCTGTAGTCCAGAGTGGATCCAGTGGTGGGGTCCGGAGGGTCCAGTCCCCAGGGCCAGCCAATGGGGGAGTCTACCCAGCTGGGAGGACCTCTGTTGGTGGAGGGAGGCAAGTTGCTGCCCGGGGACAGCCAGGAGCAGTCCCATCCTCCAGGGGAAGAATGGCCCAGCCACCTAGGAGGTGTGTAAACCACTGATCAATTACCGCATTTTAGAGCGCAAAGCAGGCACCTGCGATTTACGTGCACCCTCAAAAAGCATGCTCATTTTGTAGAATGGTGACGCTTATGCCCACAGTATACTTAATGCACCCAGCCGGGCGCACGCCAAAGTGACGTCAAAATGACGTAAATTTAGCTGGCGCTTGGGGATTTTGAGTGCGCAAGCCAAGGGCGCGCACCACTCTTGTTTTTCAGTGGCACGCGACAAAACGGAAACAGGAAGCATGGACGAGTTCGAGGACACAGTAAACGAATCATAATAACACAGTTAATGGTTCATAATAAAACTTCAAATGGTTCATAACAACACAGTTAAGATAATCTTAGCCACTGTTGACATTAACATCAATGCTGCTGCCAGTTTTGCCATCGTTTACCTATTTCTTCTTCTAGTCCGTAAAAATTTTGTCGGTAGCCTGTCCTCAGCTGCGACACCTCTGTTCAGGAGAAGACTGCAACTAGTGTCGCGAGCACCATGCACGAGTATAAATAGTTGCGGTGCTCCCGTGACATCACATTGTCATGCGCAAGGTTGGAAAACTGTAGTATACTGGACCCTTTAATCTCCCCTGGCCCAGACCTGCGTTGATGGGCACTCAGCTAGTCATTGTGTTACAAATGTTAAACTCCCAACCCGCCACGTGCTGATTAGATGAAACCAGCTATTCCCACAGTGGGGTACCTGCGTTGATGTTAGTGGGTATGCAAAAAACTTGCGGTTCAAAGTGTATTTCAATATTCAAACTGGCCAAATTATTATGCAAATTGGAGTCAAGTGTCATAAACATTAAATATTTTGTTTTTTAATTAAACTCATGGATGGTATTGTGTCTCTGGGGTCTTTGGATCACTGAAATCAATCTCAGACACCTGTGACAATTAATTTGCCAGGTGAGCCGAATTAAATGAACTACATAAGAAGGATTTTCCACCTTATTTAGCAGGCCACAGGTTTCAATCAATATGGGAAAGCAGCAAACAGGTATTTGAAGCTGCTGGTGCCTCAGAAGTCCTGCAAACCTCCAGGTGTAGGATCCTCCAGAGGCTTGCAGTTGTGCATAAACCTACTATTCGGCCACCCCTAACCACAAGCAGAAACGGTTGCAGTTGGCCCAGAAATACATGAAGACTGATATTCAAACTGTCTTGTTTACTGATGAGTACCGTGCAACCCTGGATGGTCCAGATGGATGGAGTAGTGAAAGGTTGGTGGATGGCCACCATGTCCCAATAAGGCTGAGACATCAGCAAGGGGTCATGTTTTGGTCCGTAATCATGGGGAGAGAGCTGGTAGGCTCCTTTAGGGTCCCTGAAGGTGTGAAAATGACCTCAACAAAGTATATTGAGTTTCTGACTGACCACTTTCTTCCATGGTCCAAAAAGAAGAACCATGCCTTTATGCATGACAGTGCACCATCTCATGCTGCATAGAATATTTTGGTATCATTGGCTGCTATGAGCCTAAAAGGATAGAAACTCATGTTGTGGCCCCCATCCTCCTCTGACCTCAACCCTATTGAGAACCTTTGGAGCATCCTCAAGTAAAAGAACTATGAGAGTGGGAGGCAGTCGCCTAATTTGGCCATAGCATCTATCTAGCTTAACCGTAAAAACCTTTATATGCAATGTAAAGCTTTGTGCATTTTGTGGGACTCTTTCACCGGAAAGCTGGTTTTCAACTCACTTTCATAAGCAGCTTGTTACGAGCAGCTCTTCCATCCCACTGTTTTAATCTTTTTTAGATAATGTCCTCTTTTAATGCTCAAATGTATATCTGGACAAATAAGGAATTGCAAACAAATCTATCGGTCGTTATCGGTGGAAATATCACTGATTCAAATATATCTGTAAACTGCTAATATTTACAGATAATATCAGTCAACCGGTATATCGGTCGGGCTTTAGTGCTAATAATATGAGCTTATGTATTGCTTTTTTCACTTTATTGTACTTCAGCGTTACATATGGTAATTGTCCAGTTTGTGTAATTTGATTTGCCTATAAATGTTGCAATAATAGAATAGAATTTAGAAAAGAACATAATTTATTTTCGGACAGGCAGACTTGCATCAACAGCAATTGAGCTGACCACCAACAGTATATTTAAAACAAATAAAAACAAACAATTATATTTTTTCTGGTTGGATGCCAATTATATGGTATTTGAAATTATTGTTATTTATCCAAACACTATTTTATTATTTTCGCCAGTGAGCCTGGGCTATTCAGATGAGAAAATATCACTTTTTAATACTGTATAGGCATGTTTGAATATTGAAATACATGTTGAACCACAATGTATTTTGTATCCCACTTTGGGAATAGCTGGTCTATAACAACACTACAGAACAAAAATAATGACTATAGTTATCTTGTGTAAAAACCATACCGTATCGCGCAACTGGGTATAGTGAAAAATGTGTGTACCGTGCACGACATATGCGCTAAAATACGGTAACCAGATTTGATCATTCAGATGCTTCCACAAAATGAAATGGTTAGATTTGAGTGCAACAGTTACCCATGCAATGACATCTGACACCAGTAGCATTGTAACGCTACATGGAGATCAGTCTAGCAGGTCCAAATAGAAATATGTGTTTGTTTTAAATACATTTGAATTCCCATTTTCCAGATATACATATTGTTGTTATCAAACCCTTTCCTAGTTTTTACATTTAATAACATGTTATTACATCTGTTACCTTCTTATCACCTTATTACCCCAGTATTACATTTTATTACAGGGATGTATTACCCAGCTATTACTTTGGTAATTACATGTTAGTACCTATATGTTACCGCTTTAATATCACATTGTTACCCAATTATTACCATCTTATTACCGTGCTGTAATACAAAGTGCTACCGCATTTTCTTTTAAAGGGATGGAGCGAAGCTTGAACCTGTACAGAAAGTAACCCTAATGAGCTGAATGTAAAACCACATACATAACATTGAAGATTTAACATTGCCAACTAACAAAAAATAATTAAATTGAGTTTAAACTGGTTCAGCGTTCATTTTGGAAATGGTTGAACGAATCATTGTGGTTCTGTTCAGAACAAATTATTGTAAAAGAAATGTTGAATGTCAAGCCCCTTATTGAGACTGCTTTCTTTGTTTGTTAGGTCGGTGGGGATGACTAGAATGAATGGCCCCATCTCAGACGAGTCGTGGAGAGATGGTTGCTACTAAAGTAACAAAGAAACCTCTGCCTTCTCCACATCTTCCCTTACCACACGTCTTAGTATGAACACCACCAACGTTAGGTACTGCCTTTGAACGTACCCTTGCAGGCAACATCTCCTAGCCTACTGCCTCTGTACATAGTTGTTTCTGTAGGCTGGACCACTGTAGGTGAACAGACCTTTCCTGGCATTAAGGACCCTCTCGCACCATGGATCAACACTGGAGAGGAAAACCTGAGAGCGTACACAAACAGTGACTTGCTATATAGACATGCAGTGCTTCCAGAATTCTAGGGGAAAAAAAGTAAATTCCAGTCTCTATTTTTATGATAGTTGTTGAGATTGCTGGAACTGAAGAGTTGTGATTGAAGTTATGTTCTGTAGATGCCAAATTTATTGAAGAATTTAGGCTGTTTGTTCTGTGTTCGCATTTTAAGTAGCACCTGATTCCTTATAATAAGTTAAACTTGAAACCAACTAATACTGAAATACTTTTGTTTAAAAAAAATAATAGGGAAAAGGGTGCTTATTTAATGTTTTCAAGGTGTGAAATGAACTGTGACCAAAATGAAGCTGTTCTAGTGTTGCATGAATGCCCCCCCCCCCCCCCCAAGGAGTTTATTTGTTAAACAATGGATAAGTGTGTTCTTTCCAGTAACATCCCCATGTTGATTCATGGGGCACTTTTTTTACATTTGTGATTAAGAGACATATTGTGATTCTAAATATTTGTGTTGTTTTTGATGTCACAATAGTGGTTTGTTGCTGGTCTACACTGCCCTTTTTCAGACCCCTTCAGAAGACTTTAAAATAAACTGTTGTTGATGGGGTCAATTATTTGTGCCAGGGTACAATTTTGTTGATGCAGCACTGTTGTTTTTTTTGGGGGGGGGACAAAAGTAGTGCTTCTAGTTGAAGAAACTGTTGATTGACCACAGGGGTTTGTACTGTATATCAGAAGGTGAATATTGAGGGCTGGATTTTTTTGGGTAACCACTGTAATAATGAAAGTTTGCACGGACTAAGGCTTTATGCCTTCATTACAGACAACCAGCTATGCACCCTCGTGTGGAGTGCCTCTACAAATCAGGAAATGTAAAGAAAACAAATAATAAAACCAACCCAGAACATTATTGTGTTTTGTTGCTATTTTCCAAGTACTTTATCTGTATGCAAAAGACCTACAGAAATACATGATTACCAAATTTGTACACATTGGTTTCTGATATATTTGTGATAACAAGGATATGTGTGAAACGGAAACAAATTTACAAAATTCGCTACGGAATGTAGTGCTATTTTGGACATGCACAATAACATTTTAGTGGTTTTAATAGCCTATAAATTACGCTGTCTTCTACAAACTGGCACGGTGTCTACTCAAAAGGAACAACACATTTTATTGCACTGCAGTAGGATTGTTTCTTAATATTTAATGTGGAAATGTGGGTCACACGCATAAAACCACACAAAATGTATAATTTAACTTAATATACGGACATATGCATCCCAATCAGTGTGTAAATAACATGTCCTCTCGGTCAACATTGATTTGGACAAAAATCTCTCCCTTGCGTGACGCAAATAGACAGGGATCAGTAAACGAGGCCACGCATTGTCTGCCCCCCGCCCTCCCCTGGTTGCAAACGAGCAACGTGATTGGCCCAGGCCTCGGAAGAGTGCCCAGGCCCGGGGAACCAAAAGTACAGGCCGCATTTAGCTTACTGTCGAAATATAAACCCAAACAATAACTAACAAAAGCGAGAAAGAAGATAAATCTGCGATACATTTGAAGGAGTCCGTTAGCAGGTAAAACTTAATTCAAAATAATTGAAATTGCATATCGAATATGAGAATAGGGCCCAGTCGGCCGTAGCGGGCCTTCTTCAACCCGTCGGAAAACAACATGGTTAATAATGCCGCATTCGCTAGCCAACATGCTAGGCTAACAAGTTAGCTAATATCCCATTTGCAATTACAAATACTTTGGCATATATTTAAACTGCAAACAATGTTATGCATTTGTACATCGGTTGTATTCAGGTAGCGTTGGTAATGTTGATGGATAATAATCTTTACACTAACCGTTAAGTTACGGGGATTTATGACGTTTGAAAACGACAGACTAGCTAAGGTGAGTTAGCTAAACAACATGGCGGAAGAGGCTAGCGAGCTAGTAACGTTGTGGGCGCAACGTTTCAGATAGAAATATAACGTGAACATCAGTGAACTACCAACCACCTAGACATTTCAACTGCCATTTTTACTGTTTCTAACGTGCACATATCTATCTGCAGTGTTGCACAACGTTGCGTTTTTAAATGTTATCCTATCGATTTAGGTAACTGCCGCAAAACGTTTGCACAGCGCCAAACAAGCTTGCGTTCACTAGCTGTCCAGATAGCTACAGATATACACCGTCACCCAATTAATCTGGAATGTATATAATGATGAAATGTTTGTATTTGCTGATACGGACATTTAGCAATCGGGTTGTAGGTAGTACATCTAGCTAGTTAATCCTCTTCAGAGGGAGCTGGCTAGCTAGATAACTCAGACTACCGTACTATGAAATAACACACGAATGGTGGGCGTGTGTGGGCGGCATTATAGCTCTATGCAGGCAGAACGCAAAGCATTTAAGGAAGGAGGAAAGTTACTGTGATTTCCGTTTTAGGTCCATTTTGACACGGAAAAGTGTAATACTGTCAGAATAGCAATTTGGTCCAATCTCAAGTATTAATACACCTTATTATGGTTTTGAAGTATGATGAGATAAGATGTCAACAGGCATCCCAAGCTATTTCACATCAGCTCTTTTTCAGATTTTAGTGAACAACAAACAAATTAAATGGGGGTGGGTGGGGGGGATATTAGAAAATAATTGTACTAACAATGGCAAACATCTAACCAAATAATGGTTCCATTGAAGAAATAAATACCGGTAATCATCTTTTTCCTGTCATAATTACTGCATGACAAAGAAATAAGCAATCATAAGATAATAAGATAATTGCTTATAATTGCAAATATTTCAAATTATGAATGTCTCCTTAGGCATTAACTGTCGTTAACTAGATAAACTTAACTTACAGAACACATTTGAGATGCTATTTTTTTGCAGGTTTCATTTCATTGGTGGAAGAAAGAAACTCCAGCAACATACAAGTATTCTTTCACTAAAGAGCTCTAGCATCAAATGTGAAGACGTTTTTAAGATCAAAGAGATGGACCACGGCGGAGGGGTCTTGGAGTTAAAGATGCCCCACACCATGATCATGCAAGACTTTGGTAGGTCAAAGTTCCCAGGAGATAATCTCGCTACGTTGTATGGCTGTCAAACAATTAAAGTAACACATTTTGTAATTATAGTTTTTATTTAAAAAAATAAACAGTCCATTGAGATACTGGCCTTCTATGCTTCACTTATACAGGAGAGAAACCCAATCTAAGGAACTCCACTTTGATTCTCTCACTGATGTTGAATACACACTGTTTAGTGCAGTTTCATCTATTGTGTCAAATTAGTGCTATCCATAGGCATCCTGTTGTGCTGTATTGTAATTGTACCTAATCTAAGATTGCATATCTTGTGTTTGGCTGGTCTGAAATGAGTGATGCAATTCCCAGTTTTTTCAATGATTGTCTAGCACCAAGCTGATCACCAGAGGCTAGGTGTTGGAGAAGACCCAAGGGCAATGCAAATCAGCCCAGGTCCCGCCCCAGAATACAGTTCTACATTGTTATTTGATATAAATCCATATGAGATCTGTAGTTTGTATTTAGTGTTTTTCTGGGTCTATGCAAAATTGGAATTAGAACCAGGAAGTTGGCATTACTTAAAACAATGCTAATTGCTAATTAAATAGTTAACAATATATGTTGCCACAAGTGTAGGGAATTAGCTACCTGTACGATATGTATTGAGGTTCTTAGAGGAACATATATTATATATATATACAAATATTATTGCGCGTTAGGTAATTCTTAGCCCAAAAACCTTCGTTTACGTCACTGCAACTTTTTTTTTTTAAACCATAATTTTTAAAATGTTGCAGTGACGTAACTGAAGCTTTTTGGGCAACTTACGTTGGCCATGTTGGGAATTGCCAAACGCGTTAAGAAGATATATTTTCTTGTGACTGTCATGTCGTAAACAAGACCGGCACAACAATTTTAAGCTGTTTAGGGTTCTGGAGTGTTCCTTTAACATTAAAACGGAGTGTTTATTGCAATTTGATACTGTAATTTTGTGATTCATTGTTTTAAACACTGCTGCCAACACAACACGCCTGCTACAGGGATTGAAGTAGCCACAAGTACAATGCTGAAAAGAAATTGGCAACCTATATGAAACAAAAAGAAATTCAATAGGAAAACCCCAAGGTTTGGCATGTACAGGAAAGGTTGTGATATTATCAAAGCAATAAAATGTATCTTCGAAGACAATATCGCAATATTTAAATGTATTCAAAGGTTCCACATTTTTAGCTGTGACTTACTACCAGGTGAAGTGTAGACCAGCATGTTGTATTTGCGACAGTATGTCTGTATCATGGAGTCTATTCTAAGTTGTCTTAAATGCATCCATTATAGTGTAATAAAGCTGCTCTGAGAAACTGACCAGCTGTAGAATTAGAAAAAAATATTTTGATGAATCTTCATGACTTTATAAAATAATTATTCTTTTGAGCAGACATGTTGGTTGTGACCAAATCATGGGCTGGTGCCAAACAATGTTTTCTCTATTTGTTTTGGCAATGAGCACATTTCTGGCCTTGTGAGCAGGAAAGTCTTAAAGCCAACATTCTTCAAGAATAAAAAAGACTGTAATTGTGGTCTTGTGCAGGGCACTTAATTCTAATAAATCTGAAAGTAGCTCTGGATGTAACGTTGTCTGCTAAATTACAAAAATGCAGTTTTCAATTTGTAGTGGGTTCAATGATGCCAGAAGCCAATACATTTTATGTTTTATGCCTTTTGTTATTTGCATTTCAAGCCTGTCTCCAAATACAGTACTGCCCCTTTAATCACGAATAACCTCATGACAAATAAGAATTTGAAAGACAATGTAAGCTTTTGTAGACCCAGTCTTCGTGTTTGATGCTTTAAAATCTCACAATGTCTAACTACAAACCATTGCATATTATGGACAAAGAAATAATGTGTATTTTTGGAAATTTGTTATAGCATTCCTGTGCTCAATAAAAACACCTTTATACAAATAATTTAAAGAAATCTATGTGAATTTGGCCACCAGTAGAATTTAATTGAAAGTTACATGGTGCATCTTTAATAGAAAGCAGTAACTCTCATATTGATGACTAACAATAAGTGTGTAACTGCTAATGAATCATTAGCTAATAAAAAGTATCAACAAATGTGCTGAGTTGAGCGCATCCGCTTGCAGTTATATATTTTTTATAACTGCAAGCTGTTTTTTTAACTGCAAATATATATTTTTTAACTGTTTTGTAGAGACATGGTATCCATTTTTTTTAGCTAATTTCCAATTTCTTTCAACGTGTTACCCTGAAAGGATTTCTGTTTTATATTAGTCTTCATTTGATATCCTTACACCTTGTACAAATGAAGCTGACCATACTCCTCATTGTCTTGTCTAGCTGTATCATTCTTCTGTCAAAGCTCTCATTTTGATGCTTTTCCACTTAGCAGAAAGTGTGGATACGCCTCTATAACACCCCTCTGTTGGATGCTTTCTTATGCAGTGGCAGGAATGGGGGGCATGGCTCACATAGACGGGGACCACATCGTGGTATCAGTGCCCGAGGGCATGCTCCTGTCCGACGTCCTGACGGATGAGGGCATCCTGCTGGAGCATGGCCTGGAGGTGGACGGCCTGGAGACGGAGGTGGAGGTAGAGGGCGTGGAGACTGAGGTGGAGGAGTTTGGCGCAGAGGTGGTCGAGCTGGAGACCCATATGGTCGAGGGCCTGGAGACGGAGGTGGTTGAAGGCCTCGACGGAGAGGTTGAGGTCCTGGAGGATAGCCTGGAGACTGAGGTGGAGGTGAAGGACCTGGGGGTGGTGGAGTTTGAAGGTCTAGAAGCGGAGGTTCTGGAGGAGTGTTTGGAGACCGAGGTGATTGAAGACTCTGACATGAGCCACGATGACCTGCTGGGGGCTGAGGTGGCCATCGAGGACTCTCTGGACTCGCACCACCACGTCCTGACCTCAGACCTCATCCAGGGCTCCGTCCACCCTCACATCCATCACCACCACATGCCAGAGCAGCTGTTCGTTGAACAACAGGGGGAGGAGGAAGATGGGCAAGTGGGGGGATGCCTGGACCAGGAGCTCGGTTCACACACCATGGCGGGGGAGGAGGCGGGGGATGAAGAGACAGTGATCCAGGCCCACGAGGAGATACCGGTGGAGGTGGAGGCTGCCTCTCTGCAGACAGATGAGGACGAGGAGGATGAGAAGAGTACCTCAGAGGACTACCTTATGATCTCCTGTGAGTAACTGCCTCATGATCTCCTGTGAGGAACTAGATATGAGGGCAAAAGCCCTGTATCACTGATAAGATGCAAATAATTCTTAAGGGTGAGAATGAATCCGTCCATTCTCAAGTGGTAAATGGTATCTAATATCATCTAGTGACACCGCTCACAATTTGCTTCACTTTCACCTTAAGGTGTGCAATAGCCATAATACTGTGTGTATTATGTATCGGAATCATGTCGTTGAGTGTGTGTGTGTGTGTGTGTGTGTGTGTGTGTGTGTGTGTGTGTGTGTGTGTGTGGTCATCCAGTGGATGACGTCGGTGAGCAGCTGGATGTGTGTGTTGTAACTTGTGATGTGTGTGTGTGTGGTCATCCACTGTCGGTGAGAAGCTGGATGTGTGTGTTGTAACCTTTGTGATGTGTGTGTGTGGTCATCCAGTGGATGACGTCGGTGAAAAGCTGGACCTGGGAGACACGCCTCTAGAGATCAGCACTGAAGTGATGCAGGATGACGGGTCTAACAAGGACGGCTCTGAGGTCATCAAGGTCTACATCTTCAAAGCAGAAGCAGATGACGATGTGGGGATAGGTGAGTAGAACCTCATTAGTGAGGCCAATATTTCACAGTGCCCACTTTTTTTCACTTTGGCAGATTTAAGATTACACTTCAGTCAGTTTATTAGAACTTGTATTCCCAAGCTACTTAATGTATTGCTCTATAGGATGTGGGTTTCAACCAGTATTTGCAGATTTTATCATCTAACTTTTGTGTCATATATGGAAATAATGCATTTATCAATAGTCATTTAGCAGACACTTACCCAAAGCATTTTGCATGTCATTTATGCTTAATTAACGAGAATAGATGCATCATAGCAAGTACATTGTCCCTTAGGATCGTAGTACTTAGATGGTAGTATGTAGTACTATGTATGTAAGTGTGTCCTAGAGGAAGCTGTTTAAGCTAATGTATTTGAAGGTGGGACAGAGGTGGTGTCGGAGAGTGACTTCCACAATAGCCACCATGTGAGGGAGGAGTCTGGGGGAGGAGCCAGACACAGCCGCGGAGAGAAGATGGTCTACATGGCAGTGAAGGAGCAGGCCCAGTCAGAGGAGGACATCAGTGAGTCATCAGGGAAAGCTTTCTAGTGAAAATTAATCTATTCATTGGTTAAACACAACTGCAGTTTTACTCTTGTGCAAGGCACTTTACCCTACGTTGCTCAATGGGGGTGTCCGTGTCCTGAGCCTATGTGTGTAGATGGGTTACGTGTTAGCGTAGTTACTGAGCCTTCGTCCATCCCTGTGTGTTTAGATGTGTCTGACGTGGCAGAACAGGTGTACATGGAGGTGGTGGTAGGAGAGGACGAAGCTTCCGCAGTACACGATGCCCAGCTGGGGGACTCTCATAACAGCAAGATGTTTGTCCCTGTCTCCTGGGCTGCGGCATATGGTAAAAGCATTCCCCGTGGTAATTACCATTGGCTCATTGGTTTTCACATTAGTATTCTTCTGTTTTTTAACGAACAATGCAATAATTGTTGTAATTGTCTCAGGTGTGGCAGTTTGGTTTTGTGGGTGCTTTGCATTTTAACAAAGCTTGTAGAAAGATTTTCTAACAGTTTCTCTGGGGTAAATATAGGTAACAGTCTGGACACAGTGAAGAATGGAGCACCAAGACCCTACCTGCAGAATAGAGATGGTGCCGGAACCAACCGGAACATCAAGCAGAAGATCAAGAAGAAGAAGAAGGGCGAGACGCGACAGTGCCAGACAGGTATGTAGAAAATCACTTTGGTTGGGGGATTCAACAGTTAATGCAATATACCTTATTCAAGTATTTGTATTGGTGGCAAAAACCAGCAATATCTCCTTGATCAGGTTTTTATTGTGTCATCTTTCGTTAATCAGGTAGGCTGATTTTAAATTATTCAAATTTTTAATGGCGATGTGGCAGTTAATACTTACCCATGTCATCTACAGTGTCTTGCATAAGTATTCACATTTCCATATTTTGTAGTTTGACAAATTGGAATCAAATATGATTGTATTGGGATTTTTACCATTTGTTTTACCATAACATCCCAACTACTTTGAAGGTGCAAAATATACATTTTTTATTTGTGACAAGTTAAAACTGCATGTAACTTCCATCCATTTCTTGTGTCGGCTTGAATTTTCCATATTTTTTAAATAAATAATTTTAATACATTTTTATAAATTTGATTTTACTGAACAGAGGAATAACACATACAACAAATTTCTGAAAATACACATTTTTATTTTGTCCATAATATGCATTTGTTGCTAGTTAGATTTTGATTTTGCTATTCTAATATTGTCTCTATTTTGTATTTTTGAAGTTTGTTTTAACCCCTGGATCCACTCCAGTGTAGCTTTGCCTGGGCCATTCTAAGACATCTAGGTTCTTGGTTTTAATCCCCTCCAGGACTGGGCTTTGCCTGTTCACTTTTAAGATCTTCAGGCTCTTGGTTTTTAACCACTCCAGTGTAGCTTTGCCTGGGCCATTTTAAGACATCTAGGTTCTTGGTTTTTAACCCCTCCAGTCTAGCTTTGGTTGTGTGTTTAGGGGTAGAGATACACCGATCCAAGACTGAGATCGTAAATGTGGAGACCAATACAGAACTTTTGATCACGACTGTATATAAAATACATGGAACGGCTGGTGTCCCCAGAGAAGAGGATTGAACAACACTGCATTATTATATAATTTTACTAATTTTCATAACTAACCACGTTTTGTCCTCGATATTCTCTACATTCACTTCATCTAGTCTACTGGTGCTGACCCAGCAGAAGGGCTCTTAATTCTGGGCAGCTTACTAGCATTTTTTCGTCTGTGCTCTATGCTGTACAGTTGTGGGCTAAAATTCAGAGAAGACACAAGTATTGGTCACCACACAGTTTGCTGCTTCAATGTTCCTAAATCACTAGTCATTATGGTATACTGAAGTATAATTACAGGCATTCTGTAACTGTCAAAGGCTTTTATTGACAATTACATTAAGTTTCTGCAAAGAGTCAATATTTGCAGTGTTGACCATTCGTTTTCACAACCTCTGCAATCCGCCTTGGCATGCTGTCAATTAACTTCTGGGCCACATCCTGACTTATGGCAGTCCATTCTTGCATGATCAACGCTTGGAGTTCGTCAGAATTAGTGGGTTTTTGTTTGGCCACCCGGCTCTTGAGGATCGACCACAAGTTATCAATGGGATTAATGTCTGGGGAGTTTCCTGGCCATGGACCCAAAATGTCAATGTTTTGTTCCCCGAGCCACTTAGTTATCACTTTTACCTTATGGCAAGATGCTCCATCATGCTGGAAAATGCATTGGTTGTCACCAAACTGTTTTGGATGGTTGGGAGATGTTGCTCTCGGTGGATGTGTTGGTACCATTTTTTTATTCCTTTGTTGTGTTCTTCATCAAAATTGTGAGTGAGCCCACTCCCTTGGCTGAGAAGCAACCCCACACATGAATGGTCTGAAGATGAACCTTTGCCCCAGTCTGAGGTCCAGAGCGCTCTGGAGCAGGTTTTAGCAAGGCTGTCTATGTACATTGCTGCAATCATCTTTCCCTACTGCAGATGGCAGTACTACTGTAGCCTAGTAATCCTGTATCACCAAAACGGTAACGTTAACTCATTAGACAGATACAGCAGGACTTCCTAACAAATTTGTAACAGTAAGGACTAATAAAAACATGGTTATTAAATTAAATCATTTTTATTGCAAACATGCTATATAATATATGTTAAAAACTGATTAAATGGAAAGGGGTCCTTGCTGTGTTTCCTTGTACTATGTTAATTGATTCTGATTGGGACCGACTTGTACCACTACACCACTGGTCAAAGATAAACTTGTACCAGAATAATGGAAAAGAAGAGTATGAAGGGAAGGAACTTGTCATGATCTGAAGCATAGCACCTCATCTGTGAAGCATGGTGGAGGTAGAGTTATGGCATGGTCGTGTATGGCTGCCAAAGGAACTGATTCCCTTGTATTCATTGATTATGTGACAAAAGCAGCAGGATGAAAAGTGTTTAGAGCTATATTATCTGCTCAGATCCAACCAAAGGCTGCAAAACTCATTTGATGGCACTTCACATTGCAGATAGACAATGACATAAATCAAACTGCGAAAACAACCCAAGACTTTTATGGCAAACAAGTGGAATGTTTGGGGGGCGGCACATGTAAGAAGTTCTGCATATTTAACTCATTCACTATTTAATTTTAACTCCAATATGCTGTGGTAGGATGCTAGAATATATATTGGAGCGAACTTTAGATATTTCACGAAACATCTAAAATAGGCCTTAATCCACATTTACTCAAGTAATTCAAAAAGTTGTATATACGGTAGTAGAAAGAGGTGTTAAAATTCTTGTTTGCTTATTTTTCTCATTTATGACATTAAATGTTGTTCCTAGCTAACATCGGCCTATTATCGGCCTAATGGTCAGAGGAATAGTCTCCTCAAGTTCAAAATTGACTTTCACTGAAAAACAACAGTATGTTTTGCTATCAAGTATACCCTTTTAGCTAGACATCTGGCTATTTCCATACAAATGTATGCAGGTTAAGTGATTTTTTTTTCTGAAATTGTGTGACAAGTTGCAAATCAACTTGGGCAACAGACAGTACCTCATGTATTATCTTACATTTAATCTCTAAACATAGCTAAATGTGTTGCTAAATTTGATAGCTTAGTTTTCAAAATGTCCA
>JACXGM010024298.1:0-15793 GCA_016801145.1 Umbra pygmaea
ATATCTGTATAGTATATTAGATCAGTATATCTGTATAGTATATTAGATCAGGATATCTGTATATCTGTATAGTATATTAGATCAGTATATCTGTATAGTATATTAGATCAGGATATCTGTGTAGTATATTAGATCAGGATATCTGTATAGTATATTAGATCAGTATATCTGTATAGTATATTAGATCAGGATATCTGTATAGTATATTAGATCAGTATATCTGTAAACATTTAAAATGTTGAGTAAATTTCAGAGGTGGCAGAAGTTAAAGTAAAAAAGCACTTGACTGGGTTCCCCCATTTTGGGAAGTTCCTAAATAAAACCCTAATGACCAGGTATTGGGAGGTATATTGTCACGTATCCTCAGGAAGTGGTAGAGACAAACACGAAGGTTGCAATAATCAAAGGGTCTTTAATAACAAAATACTTAATATTGAAACAATATACTGCCACGTGGGGCGAAAACAGGAGACACGAGAAACTCTGGAATAAACACGAGACACGTAACAGTAGACATTGACGAACAAGGACAAGGTGGAAACACAAGGGCTAAATACTAAAGCAAATCAGATACAATAGGGTACACCTGTGCTAATCAACATGTACACAGTCCCCTGCTGATGACGTCATTCACCTGAACCTGTGAGACACAAAAGGGACACCAGGGGGAACCAAAACCACAATACATTAGGGAGCACTCAAAGGAACATAACTAAACCACTGTATATCAAAAACTGAATAATACTGAGAACGTAAGACATAATCACAGGAGACCTAACAGAAAACAAAAGGGAACATAGACAGCCTCACATGGCTGGACGTGACATATATTCACAACAATTTATCATTGTTTTACTCTTTCTATAATTTAAATTATCACTGATTAGGTATGAACTCTCCCAGTCATTTTTATCTAAATTAGGAACTTCACAAATCTTGTGAACTCAGCTTCGTCCAGAAAAGTACTTTAACTTTTTACAAATCCAAAAACTGCCACCTCTGGTAAATATTGAGTGTACCTTTAGTTAAATATTTTATTGTATTGGTATATTTGGATTGTTGTGTGGACAGTCTGTTTAGAATATTTAGTCCAGCTATCGTTTGTTACTGGATCGAGTTCACACACCTATAGCTCAGAATTTACATTTCTGTTTATGTATTTCCCTGTTCCACTGAATAGAGCGTTTCATGGCATTCACATTTATGGAAACGTATACAGCAACCCTGAAACTTTAATAGTGAGATATTTTCTTCCAAAAACCGAAATTTTATGTGAATTACAACATTGATAACATGTATACATTTACTTTTTATAAAAAAATACAAGAATGAGCTCAAAAAGACATTAGCTGAAATTTATAGAATTATGTTTTCATTTTTGGATTTAAATAGAATTTTATGGACATTTTATCATAGTTTGTTATTATAAGTACTTGCTTGCATGTACAAATACATCTACTAATATTTAAAATAATACATTTTGTATCAGAAACCCTCTACAACATACTTTATACAGTGTTCTTTTTATCAACATTTATAAGAAACATAACTGAAGACAAAGAGGCACCAGTCCGACACTTGATGTAGATTATCAGTTATTAAATCATATATAGTATACCACGAAATATACATTATGCATCAGCTTGAAAATAGTAGATGTTTAAACTGTAAAACTTCTATTGAATTTCATAACATAACACTTTTCCAAATTTATTTATATAACATGTCTGATGCAGTTGATGAGGATTAATGACCAAAAAATATAGTTTACATTACATTTACTAACCAGACTCAATCATAATTTATTGAGTCTTCAGTGTTTTTTCATACCCTTCCTGCATCTATTACAATGATTCATTTTGATACAACCTAATAGAACTGTCAGTGACAGCCCTAAGAACTGTACCGTCCACAAATATACAGTATGTACAACATACAACCAAACATTTCAGGAATTACATTTTCATATAACTAGTTACGTGCCAACTTATCTCCAGTTCCATAAAGTTGCACCTTCAAATTTTAAGATTATATTGGTCCTAAAGGACACAGTAATATTTTATTAGTGAAATTAGGTTTATTGGATGAACAGAAAATGTGCAATATGCATCAAAATGAAATTAGACAGGTGCACAAATTTTGCCACCCCAACAGAAATATCACGTCAATATTTAGTTGAGCCTCCTTTAGCAGACATAACAGCCTCTAGATGCTTCCTATAGCCTGTAATGAGTGTCTGGATTTTAGACCATTCCTATTCATATCACCCACAGATATTCAATGACATTCAGGTCTGGGGACTGGGATGGCCATTCCAGAACATTCTACTTGTTCCTCTGCATAAATGACAGAGTAGATTTTGAGCAGTGTTTTGGGTCGTTGTCTTGTTGAAATATCCAGCCCTGGCGTAACTTCGTCTTTGTGACTGATTCCTCTACATTATTCTCAAGTATCTGCTGATATTGAGTAAAATCCATAGCTTGACAAGCCAAACCCACATCAAGATGTTGGGTCTGGGAAGTCACCATTGGCAGTGCTCAATCCGAGGGGCGGGATAAATAGTTGTCTTTCAAATTCCCTCTGCACGCAAGAGGACAGCGCTACAACCAAACAGATCAACGAAGTATCCGGTCGGCAAAACTCCGAACACATCTTCCTTTTGTAAGAATGACTTCAGTGCTGTTCTTTGTTCTTTTCTCAAAGAAAAGATTAACTCCAAGTCTACCAGAGTCACGGTCAAAGCCGATTCAAAAGACCGCTGTTCGACAATTTCTTTGTTTTCCCGTAATTACGTTAAGGTCGACTCTATACACAATGTGATTGGCCTGAACAGAATTAGGTTTTTCCAGCTTGCAAGCCAGCGGAGAGTTGCTAGACTGACCCTAGCTGCAAATTACATTTGCTGCCGCTAGGGTGCATCTAGATTTCTAGGCTATGGAATCCATGCAACCCTCAACTTTAACAAGATTCCCAGTAACGGCACTGGCTACACAGCCCAAAAGCATGATGGAACCTCCACCAAATTTTACTGTGGGTAGCATGTATTTGTCTTGGAACAATGTGTTATTTTGGCGCCATGCATAACACCCTTGTTATAACCAAATATCTCAATATTTGTTTCATCAGTCCACAGCACCTTCTTCCAAAAGGACGCTGGCTTGTCCAAATGTGTGTTTTACATACCTCAAGCGACTCTGTGGCATGTGTGCAGAAAAGGCTTCTTCCTCATCACTCTCACGTACAGCTCCTCCTTGTGCAAAGTGTGCTGAATTGTTGAACGATGCACAGTGACACCACCTGCAGCAACATGATGTTGTAGGTCTTTGGAGGTGGTCTGTGGGCTGTTTTTGACCCTTCTCACCATCCTTCGCCTTTTCCTCCATAATATTTTACTTGGCCTGACACTTCTGGCCTTGGTCTTCCATTTTCTCACTATGTTCCTCAGAGTAGACACTGACAGATTAAATCTTTGTTTTAGCTTTTTGTAGCCTTTCCTCTAAACCATAATGTTGAACTATCTTTGTTTTCAGGTCATTTGAGAGTTGTTTTGAGGCCCCCATGTTGCTACTCTTCAGAGGAGAGTCAAAGAGAACAACAACTTGCAACTAAATACCTTTTCTCATGATTGGATGCACCTGTCTATGAAGTTCAAGGCTTAATGAGCTCAGCAAACCAATTTTGTGTTCCAATTAATCAGTGCTACTGTAGGTAGTTGCGGGTATTCAAATCAATAAAATGACAAGGGTTTCCAAATTTATGCACCTGTCTAATTTCATTTTGATGCATATTGCAAATTTTCTGTTAATCCAATGAAACTTTTTTCACTACCGAAATATTACTGTGTCCTTCAGGTATTTGATAGATCAAAATGAAATTGCTGACCCAAACACCCAAATATTTATAAATAAAAATCATGGAAATTGTCAGAGGTGCCTAAACCTTTGCATACAACTGTACATTCCATCAAGACTATTTTAAGCATCTAATTAGGAATTACCGTATATACTTGTGTATAAGTAGAGACATCTTTGTCGTAAACTTTAAAACGCAGAGTCGACTTATCCACAGTTCAGTGCTAGTTTCGATTTTCGAATTTTGTACATTGAATGTGGGGCAAGGTTGAGTTACCGGTTGTGCTAGTGTAGCCTACTTACCGGTAGCTGTATGTTGATGCTTGACATAAATCTGATACCAAATCATGTGTCACTGCTGAGTCCATCAGCATATAATATAAATCATACTGATATAAATTGTGGGCATGTCACTTGATACCACCTACTGCGAGAGAGTGTAGGCCTAATGACTCTCATCTGAATACACCAGATAAGTGGAACTCATTTGACTGTCCACTCTTGTTTGTTGTTGAGTGACTATTAAGACTACCGTGTATACCCGCGTATAACGAGCCATAGTTTAGTATACAGTGCAGCGATTGCTGCTAGGTATAATCTGACAAAATTATAAAAATCACAATTTCATAGCCCCAAGTTTTACCCTCAATTTATCCACGAGTCATAGCATATTTCATAATTGTTGGTCAACGGCCCTCAACTTATACACAAGATCGGCATATACACAATTATATACGGTACATTTAAACATTTAAGATTTGGGGAAATTTTAGGAATTACTGATGTTAAGTATAGGAATCTCATTACTGAGGTTAAGGTTAGGGTTAAGATTACAAATCAGACAACATCGCCAAATTGCCTGTTTAGTGAAAAACATACACATTGCAATTGTCTCAGTTTGGGTAGGGATTGGAGGCAGGCGCGTCTTCACAAAAGCAATTTACTTTTTGGAACAAGGGACTGGACAAGAACAATGAACTACACAGAACAAACAAACCCACAGAACTAAATACCCAACTAACGAGGTGAGGATGTGCAGGTGAGGACTAAACTGATTGGTTAAGCAAAACATGTAACGGGATCATGTGACACAAAGAGCGGGAAACAAAACCAAAACAAAACACATAGGGGAGAAAACACCCTGTAGTGACACAGAACAAGGACAGAGTCTACAGACATTGTGACAGCAATGGATTTGAACTCACAACAATTAGGTCGACATTAAGCTAATGTGTGTTACTGCCTGAGAAAGACGCCCTAGCTAACATCCACACTATTTAACTCTACACTCAGAAATGCTCACAGCATCTTGGTTGATACAGAGCAGTTCTTGTCATGTGTTCATGTTTAATTTAATCGTGTTTTATGAGATAGTTCCCTTGAAAAATAATTCCTGAGATTTAGGGCTGACAAAATTATCTGTAAATTGGTTAAAAATTTGGAGAGAATTTGTGGCCCCCAACGTGTTAGCACCACATATTATAATGTTGAACCAATTCTATATTCTCAATTAAAGGTGAGGATTAATCACCATAGTAACAACAGCCCCTGGAGTCCACGACAGCACAACGATGATTCACTGAACAGTTATGAACTTGAAGAAAGCTTTTTAACAGAAAAAGAAAAAGGCTCAGCCATTCTATTACCAAACTCATTATAGTCAATAAGCCATACCCCCAAATTTAAGGTAACATGCTCACATAAAGTAAGCTGGCCATGTCTCCTCCTCTTTGAAATTGCTAGGAGTTGGAAAATTGGTAACAGTAGTGAAACAGTGGTAGATTTTGGTAGGTTATCATCTGTTATTTCATCAATTCCATTCACTTTTCTCCAATGATTGCACCCTATCCGATATATCAGTATGCAACAAGGTATCAGTCACATATACCCTTCAATATTTAGAAAACTACATCTTTGGAATGTCCAGGTCACCACAATGTTGACCTCTGACCCCTGTAGTATTTCAGAGTTAGACAAAAGATTTAACACCATAGAAGTGACACATTAAACCCACAGACTTTTCTTTCTCATATTGCTGCCTCTCTTTTGAATTGACTGTTATAAAAAAGTATAATTACCTGTATGATATATTATTCTGTGTAAAAATATTGTTCTGTTTTAGAGTGACATAGAAAACCCAACCAAATAAGCCAGGTATACCAGTTACAATATAAAGAAGTTATTAGACACAGAATTGTGGTAATAATGTGCTTATTTACTCAAGATAACTATGAACAGTTTAGGATTTTTTTCATTGTTTATTATATGGAAAAATCCCTTTGGAGCACAAATGTATGTTCTGGAGGAGTGAAAAAAGTCCATTGAAGGAGTCAAATAAGGAGATAACATCAAGAAAGCTCCCATCACCCTATTTCTTTCATGTTTTAACTAATTTTTTATAACATTTTTGTAATTTACTGGACACTTCCATCCATGGTGACATACTTACAGTAAGTACAGTCCCCATGTACAGTTGTGCTCATAAGATTGCATACCCTGGCAGAAATTGTGAAATGTCAGCATTGATTTTGACAATATGACTGTTCTCAATCTGACTGTTATGTAAGGATAGTGATCATTTGAAGCCATGAATTAACACACAGTTGTTTGGCTCCTTTGTAAATCATACTGATAACAGAACAGCCCAAAATCATATTGAATTACATTCTGAGGGAACTATTCTACAAAATTGAAATATGTGAAATAAGAACGTATAAGAGAATCAATTATGTTCGTAGGGAACTAAATTTAAAAACTGAATTATGGTGTGTAAAATATGAACATATGAAAATCATGACGTAGCATGGAACCAATGTAGTTTTTGGTGGGGTGAAGGTGGATGGGCATTTAAATCTGCAACTTTCATCCTGTAGTCACAAGTTCAAATCCAGATGGAACCTTTGTGTGTGTTTTGTTCTCCATTCCAGCGTGATGTTGACGTGTTGCACATTATATTTTTTGTAATGTTAACGCTAACCTTAACCCCTGTAACCACATGGCTAACCTTAACCATGAACGTTAGAATATAATTTTGTATGCTGCGGAATTTATGGAATGTGTGGAATGTTCTCGCAAGAACCGGCGAAATGAAACGTGCTGGTGCAACGTATAGATGGACGAACATAGCCTAATAAAAAATGTGCAGCTGAAACGTAAAAACACCCCAAATATGTTGGCATACGACGTAGTTCATGTTTTCAAAATAGTTTCCTGAGAACATAATTTGGGAAAACTTCGGAGATATACGGTAGTAACAGAAATCACCCAAATGGCCCTTATCAAAAGTTTACATACCATTGAATGTTTGGCCTTGTTACAGACACACAAATTGACACACACATATTAAAATGGAAATGGAAAGAAAAAAATAATTTCCCACACCTTTGGCATTTTAGATTGCAATTAGTGTCTGTGTAGACATAGTCATTGGGTTTGTTAGCTCGTGGAAACAATAAGCAGGCTAGATACTAAGCCATGGGGAGCAGAAAATAAACTGTCAAAAGACCTGCATAATAAGGTACTGGAACTGCATAAAGTTGGAAAAGGATACAAAAAGATATCCAAAGCCTTGCAAATGCCAGTCAGTACTGTTCAGTCACTTATTAATTAAGAAGTGGAAGATTCTGGGTTCTCTTGATACGAAGCCAAGGTCAGGTAGACCACTAAATATTTCAGCCAAAACTGCCAGAAGAATTGTTTGAGATACAAAGAAAAACCCACAGGTAACCTAAAAAAAATGACAACCTGGAAAAAGATGGTGTGGTTGTTTCAAGGAGCACAATATGACAATACTTGACCAAAAATTAGCTGCAATGTTGCCAGAAAGAACCCTATACTGTACCATTGCCACAAAAACGCCAGGTTACAATATGCCCAACAACACCTTGACATGCCTCACAGCTTCTGGCACACTGTAATTTGGAATGGCAAAATCAAAATAGAGCTTTATGGTCAGAACCATAAGCACTATGATTGGATAGGGGTCAACAAGGCCTATAGTGCCTCACTCATGTTTTCTTTAAAAATTGTTTATCTATTACCAATTCTCCAGGGGTATGCAAACATTTGAGCACAAATGTAGCAACTCAGGTTAAAGTGCCTTGATCAAGGACATAATGACATTTGGCACAGTCGGGAATGAAGCCGGCAACTCTCTGACTACAAGTCTGACTCCCTAAGCAATGAGTCATCTAATGCCCCAAACTCTCAAGAGTTGACCCTCAAAACCGATGTTGACCCTCAAAACAGTTGCCATGACAGATATTCAGCCCAGATGGTTCTGACTAACCACATGGCTTATGGCTATTTAGCTCATACAGCACTAAAACTATAGCCTGGAAATCCAAACCCAAATCCGAAAAATTAAGGGTCTGGCATCGAGTATTGAAAATGGTCCAACTCAAGGGGTGGCACCAAGCATACATTTGAAAATCTCAATGCACTGAATTGGATAACACTACGATCAATCACCAGTGGGTTTTTGCTAAGCCCCATACGCTTAGCTACCAGCAGAGCTAACTGGTTATAGTATTAATAGTATTAAACTATTGCCGCATCCTGTCGGCAGAACAGCAAAAACGTCCTTCTTGCAAAGGAACAATTTGAGCACCGTCTTCTGTTCCTCTTTTAGATAAAAAGCCAAGTCTAACTCGTTCATTGTAAAGGCCAAAGCTGTTTCAAACAACTGGTGTTCATCCATAGTTTACTACTGACTTTGATGTCGCAGCGCTGTCGTCATCTGTTTAGCTCGCCTCTGGCCCGCCTATTACCAGATACACCGATGCGATTGGTGCAGGTCGGCAACAAGGGCATAGCTAATGAGCGTCATTACAGAATGCCAGAGTGACTTGCTGAGAAAATTCTAATTGTGCTCTCCCAAGAACTCTGGATATCTAGGGTACTAAAACTCAAAAGCTGAATGATAATTATGCTATCACAACCTACAGTATATTCCAGCTTTGTTTTGTACACTTTGATGCCTTTCTAGAAATATTGTCATAATATATTAACCAGATGTATGTTTGTATGATATAAATTAACTTCCAGATGCAGATTTTGTGACTTGAGGAAAAAAGCTACAGATACAGTATGTTGCATTTTCTGTGAATTTGGGAAAGAAAATACTTTGAGCCTTCCTTTGGAATAATATATAATGATGATTAAAAAGCTGAGCCCCATGGCTAATGCAGTAGCTAGTAATCCTGCATCCTTAAAGAGTCTCTGTTCAACCAAATAACTAAGCAGTACTCTTATTAATTGCCTTAATTCTCTGGGGTACATTCAAGATGGTTCAGTACACATGGTCTGTATCGTAAGCCCCCTTCAACCCCATATGCAATAAAACATCTGAGAAACCTTCAGAAATTTTGGGGACTAAAGTTGAATATACCCTTCAGAAATCAGATTCTATATCTATCATTGTATCATTATTTGTTTGTATTGAGCTATAAAAATCCCACACCCCAGCCAGTGTTCACATCTGAGCCCTTTGGTCTGTGATACTTTTTTTTTTCTATTCACATTCTCCAAAGTTGAGCCTCTAGATTTGAGTTTGGAGGGACAGACAGTTGAGATCAGAAGGTGAATGCATACACCACTCCCACGACCACAATGTTGCCAATGGTAGCGATGATGGCGATCCAAAGCCAGACGGCGTCACTGGATGAGGACTGGTCCTCCTGCTGGGCCTGAGCTGAAGCAGCCATTGAGGTAGCATGGACGCTGGCCGAGGAGTTGAAGAGTGAGTGGTCAGCACTGTAGTTGTCATTGGGTGAAGAATCCATGAACGCCCCAGTCAAGACCGGTATCTGGAGGGGAAGAAGTGAGAGCGGATGGGATGAAGAGAGAGATATATGACTAAACCAAAATGGGTTTTATTTCAAAAGCAGTTCACTGTAACTCTTTCCCTTTATATTTGGTATGATGGTGCAGGGAAATTCTTTTTTTCTTGTGAGTATGAAATGTTCTTGGGTCCTGAAATTAGCTAAGTTGCGTACTGTATATTGAAAGAAATAATGAATGTACAGTACCATGGCATTTTGTCGAAAATGGAAATTCCTGGTGGTGACATTCCACCAACCACACACTAAAGCACATTCCTACCCTGGGTACAAGTGCTTAATTAACACTGAATTAATATTTAACATCGTGGAAAGTAAGTGATTCATTTCTTGGGACAATTAGCAGCTCTGAAAAAGCCCCTGGATGACAGAGCACAAAAAGAGAGAGGGAGGGCATCCTCTCATGTTGTAGATTACTCTATTGCAATGGTTCTCAATCTGTGGTAGGTGTACTGTAACACTATCATAGTTGTACTTGGAACACCCAGTGGTGGTACATCATTTCACTAAAACAATTGTAATGGATTTAAATATTGTATTGCAAAGTTAATCAAACATGTTTTGGCTGTACAGTAAAGCTTAGCCCATGTATTTACAGCAACAATGTGGGGCGAGAATCGACTTCTTGCGTGCTCATAATTTTTCTGAGATTTCATAAACAGATTAATACAGTAATTGATCATTTATTGTGCACAATGGGATGTGTTTTGAAAATAAAAAGCCTAAATTAAGCCTAACATAGTCAATACATGGTTATATTGTTATTTATGTTATTGATGTTTTCTGTAGTTTCTTTGAGATGGTGGCTTGTACACTCTAAATCCAAAAAGTAAGAGTGACTGATTTGCCATCGTTTAAACTGTCTGGAAATAATCAGTGTAATTTTTTTTTGTCTCTCTTTGTGTACATTTTGTTTGGAAATGTGTCACCATGGTTAAACAATAGCAAAACAGTGACTGTTAATTATATGAACTCAAACATTTTGAGGCAATCTGTTTCCTTAATTATTTTGAGTTTTGCTTACTTTTTTATTTTTGGATTTACAGTGTAGGTCTTCAGGCTCTCTATTTCACACAATGCCAATGAGCCTAGAAAACTTTCCATTATAATGTACAGTTGAAGTTGAAAGTTTACATACACCTTAGCCAAAGACAACTCAATTGTTCACAATTCCTGAGATTCAATTCTAGTATAAATGACCTGTTGTATGTCAGGTAGAATCACCACTTTATTTTAAATAGAGAAATGTCAGAGAGAATGATTTATATCAGTTATTAATTCTTTTGATCAGCTCTTAATTATGTCATCTTACATACTTTCAAATAGTTTTTTGGTAGCATTAATGTTTGTGTCAAACATTTCAAGTAGCCTCCGACATGCTTCCCACAATAAGTTGGATGAATTTTGTCCCATTCCTTCTGACAGAACTGTTGGAACTGAGTCAGGTCTTGCTCGCATATGCTTTTTCAGATCTGCCCACAGATTTTCTATAGGATGGAGGTTAGGGCTTTGTGATGATCACTCCAAACCATTGACTTGGTTGCCATTTTGTCACAACTTGGGAAGTATGCTTGGGCTCATTGTATATTTGGAAGACCGAGTTGCGACCAAGATTTTACTTCCCGACTAATGTATTGAGATGCTGCTTTAATATATCCACATAATTTTCCTTCTTCATGATTCCATCTATTTTGTGAAGTGCACAAGTCCCTCCCGCAGCAAAGCACCCTGACAACATGATGCTGCCACCCCATGATTCACTGTTGGGATGGTGTTCTCACCCTTTTTTCTTCAAACATTACAATGCTTATTATGGCCGAACGGTTAAACTTTAATTTCTTCAAACCATAAGATATTTTTTTTAAATGTACGGTAACACTTTATTTTGAGAGTCCAAAAAATGTATCTGTAGATGCTCTACAGATTATCTGCAGACTATCAACAACAATTGAACAAGCTATCTACTTACCTTAACCCTAATCCTAACCTTAAACCTTCCCCTAATGTTAAGCCTAACCTTAACTATTAACCTTAAACATATTCTAAACTTACCCCTACCCTTAAACTACACAATTAGTTGCTTATCAACAGATAGTTTGTTGATAGTTTGTTGATAGTCATATCATCAACAAACTATCTGTGGAGCACCTACAGATGGAATTTCGGACTCTCCAAATAAAGTGTAACCAAATGTACAATCTTTGTCACCATGTGCAGGTGCAAACTGTAGTCAGGCTTTTATATGGCAGTTTTGGAGCAGTGGCTTCTTCCTTGCTGAGCGTCCTTTCAGATAATATTCATATAGGACTTGTTTTAGTGTGGATATTAATACTTTTGTAACTTTTTCTTACTGCATCTTCACAAGGTCCTTTGCAGTTGTTCTGGCATTGATTTGCACATTTTGCAAATACATACATTCATCTATGGAGGACGGAACATGCCTCCTTCCTGAGCGATTTGATGGTCTCATGGTGTTTGTACTTGCATACTATTGTTTGTATAGATGAATGTGGTACCTATAGGTGTTTGGAAATTGTCCCAATGATAAACCAGACTTGTGGAGGTCTACAAATATTTTATATGAGGTCTTGGCTGATTCATTTAGATTTTCCCAATATGTCAAATCTCATAATGGCAGAGGCACTGGGTTTGAACTAGGTTTCTCCAATTGAATCAAATAATGTAATTTAGCCTACCAGATGCTTCTAAATGCATGACATAATTTTCTGGAATTGTCCAAACTGTTTAACGGCACAGTCAACTTAGAGTACAGTAATTAAACTCTAACCCACTGGAATTGTAATATAGTTTATTATAAGTGGAATATGTCTGTACACAATTGTTGGACTAAATTGCTTGTGTCATGCACATAGTATATGTTTTAACCAACTTGCTGCAACTACATTACATCTGTGGATGGGTTGACAAATACGCTTTAATGACTTCAATCTAAATGTATGTAAACTTCCTATTTCAACTGCATATAGAGCTCTTAAAAAATGTATGAGACCACTAACACTTTTCCTTAAATTTCAAAATGTAACGTTGGAGTGGTCTTTTTTTTCCAGAGCTTTATTTTATAGATAGATAGCGTTTATTATTATTAGACTCAAGGTCAATTTAAAATGAGAAAGCATGCTTTGTTACTTCCATATCATACACACCATCATACAGTAAGTTCATACAGGTTCATACAGACAACATTTAAGTTAATACTCTTCCCTATCACAATAATTGTTTTCCTTGTTTTTCCACCTATTTTCTGAAAACCATTGCTTTATTTTTATTAACCTTTATTTACGTATATACAGTATGTGTAACGTCCAGCCCTAGAGGGGCTGGGATATGGACTTCCCCTTTTGATTCAGTTAGTTGTCTCCTCTGTTCATGTACTATTTGAGTTCTGCCCTGTGTGTTTCAGTGTCTCTAGTTTGCTCCCTCATGTGTTGTGTTTTGGCTCCCTCTTGTGTCTGTTTCATGCTCGTATTACACTCGGAACCGGAGTGAATGGATAGGTGCGCAACGAACAAAACCAATAGTTTTTTTGATTTGCACACATTCCATTCACTCCGGTTCTGAGCGTAATACGAGCCTGTCCTCCCCAATTAAGAGCCACCGACCGCGGCTGATATACACTCACCTAAAGGATTATTAGGAACACCATACTAATACTGTGTTTGACCCCCTTTCGCCTTCAGAACTGCCTTAATTCTACGTGGCATTGATTCAACAAGGTGCTGAAAGAAGTCTTTAGAAATGTTGGCCCATATTGATAGGATAGCATCTTGCAGTTGATGGAGATTTGTGGGATGCACATCCAGGGCACAAAGCTCCCGTTCCACCACATCCCAAAGATGCTCTATTGGGTTGAGATCTGGTGACTGTGGGGGCCAGTTTAGTTCAGTGAAGTCATTGTCATGTTCAGGAAACCAATTTGAAATTATTCAAGCTTTGTGACATGGTGCATTATCCTGCTGGAAGTAGCCATCAGAGGATGGGTACATGGTGGCCATGAAGGGATGGACATGGTCAGAAACAATGCTCAGGTAGGCCGTGGCATTTAAACGATGCCCAATTGGCACTAAGGTGTCTAAAGTGTGCCAAGAAAACATCCCCCACACCATTACACCACCACCACCAGCCTGCACAGTAGTAAGGCATGATGGATCCATGTTCTCATTCTGTTTACGCCAAATTCTGACTCTACCATCTGAATGTCTCAACAGAAATCGACTCATCAGACCAGGCAACATTTTTCCAGTCTTCAACTGTCCAATTTTGGTGTGCTCTTGCAAATTGTAGCCTCTTTTTCCTATTTGTAGTGGAGATGAGTGGTACCCGGTGGGGTCTTCTGCTGTTGTAGCCCATCCGCATCAAGGTTGTGCGTGTTGTGGCTTCACAAATGCTTTGCTGCATACCTCGGTTGCAACGAGTGGTTATTTCAGTCAAAGTTGCTCTTCTATCAGCTTAAAGCAGTTGGCCCATTCTCCTCTGACCTCTAGCATCAACAAGGCATTTTCGCCCAAAGGACTGCCGCATACTGCATGTTTTTCCCTTTTCACACCATTCTTTGTAAACCCTAGAAATGGTTGTGCGTGAAAATCCCAGTAACTGAGCAGATTGTGAAATACTCAGACCGGCCCGTCTGGCACCAACAACTATGCCACGCTCAAAATTGCTTAGATCACCTTTCTTTCCCATTCTGACATTCAGTTTGGAGTTCAGGAGATTGTCTTGACCAGGACCACAACCTTAAATGCACTGAAGCAACTGCCATGTGATTGGTTGAGTAGATAATGGCATTAATGAGAAATTGAACGGGTGTTCCTAATAATCCTTTAGGTGAGTGTATTATAAGCAAACATCAACCAATGTCTGGACATTCTTATAGTCAGGGTGTCCCAGCCAACTGAAGAGTTTACTAAACTTCTCATGAGTAAATATCCATAATATACCAAGCTCTGAGCATGTACCAAGCACCAGTTTAGGTCTTGCATTCATATCTTTTCCTGTGATCTTACGGTGCTTTAAAGGAGCTCTCTTTGCAATCAATGAGCTTTGTGCCGGGTTGCCAGCGGGGATGCGCTTAGCAACAAATACCAGGTTTTTCTGACAACTGCATGCAGCTGACTGAGAAATGAACCTCTATCTCACCAGCTGAGAATTTACTCCTCTCTGATTGGACACTGTATCATGTTGCTATGCCCTGCCCACACATCTCCTTAATTTTCAGTCACATACCAAGGATGATACCCACATTCTTCTGTATCCATCTATGTTCTGACTTGCTTTCCACAATCTACTTGATATGTTTTGAAGTGTTTATTTTTACTTTTTTATTAGCACTAACCAAAAATCTCTGTCAATTATATTTTATATATTGCAATTTAACATTTGGTTTGTTAAACTGTTGATTTATACAAAACAACAACATCTGTAATGTCTATTTTTAACGTTTTTTAATGTACTAAAAGGAGAAATAAAGGGAGAAAAATATGTCTGTTCTGTCAACATATCTATTAACCAAGGATGGATCTAATACAAGGCCACTGGGATTGAGTGTCTTTGGAGGCCCAAATCAGCCCCCAACACCCGAATTCACACAATGTTTGCACACAACAGCATCTCCACCCCCACCAACTGCTTATGTATATTAATGTGGTAGTAAATTTAACTTAAAATAAAATACAGGATTTACAGCACAATCACTGAATCATGAAAAATGTACAGCTCTGGAAAAAATTAAGAGACTACTGCAAAATCATAGGTGTCTCTGGTTTTCTATTGATAGGATTGTGTTCAGATCATTTGCAGAAAACTAGTCAAAATAACAAAAAGATGCAGTGTCAGGCCTCGAAAAATGCCACGGTAATGACTTCATATTCATTTTTAAACAACAACAATACTGTAATGTTCACTCCTTGAGCAGACTCAAAAAAGGTTAAAAATGAACAATAATGTTTATTAACTGAACATATGGTTGGCAAAGGTACAAAAGGTAAATCCCAGGCAGAGTAATCCAAAAGCAGGCATCGGTCAAAACTGAATAGCTGGTAAGGCTAAAGTACATCTAGGGATATTTCTTGGCAGAGTAATCAAAAC
>JACXGM010024299.1:5116-15892 GCA_016801145.1 Umbra pygmaea
GACAATCGAGCCTGGGTTCCAGCAGGCTGCTACAGTCCATCTGCGGCGAAGTAGCAAGCGCAGCTTGTCTATTGTTGCACGTCATGACAACGGAATGCAGAATGTCTTCCATGTGCAACCTGGGGATCAAGACTCTCAACGAGACCGTAGACACTTGTCCTTCATTCATTGTGTTTATCCTGGGCAATGGATCTAGCTCGTCAGAGTGCATGACCGCGCTGCTGCTCTGCCTTGTTTCGTGACATAGGCAATTTCTCTGCAGGAAGGTGTACAAAGGTTCAGGTTGTCTGTGAGTAAAAGGTTCATTCCTGGGGTTCCACGCATCCCCCTCAGTGTACAATTCAAGATACGAAGGGATATACACTTTCAATGCCCTTGTGCTTCGTCGATTTTGATATCTCCACCACATCTTTAGGAACCTGAAAGAACAATCTCTTTGTCCATTAAATGTGCTACTATTGTCTTCTTTGAGCTGTCCGAACACGTAGCTGGCAATACTGTGTCTAGCAGCGCTGTTTTTGTGAAATGTATAGATTTTTATCTGTACAAGATCAAGAAACAACATCACAAAGTACGGAGTATGCATGACAGCCAGATGTTCGTGGCGCAGCAAGTTAAGATCTTTGTCATGACCCCTTTTCGAGGTAGCATTAAAGTGGTTGACATCTTGTACCTCAACTTTCCATTATCTTATGTCATCCTCAAGCAAGTGCACAGTAAGCAAGAATCAGCTACTCCTTTCTCAAAAAACCTACAGAGCCCCAGGGGACTCGGTAGGTTCTCGGTGTGGTAGTAGAAGTCGTGATGTGTACGTGAGATGGTTATGGAGCACTTGGGCCACTCTCGGTCGTGGTAGTGGAACAAGTAGCTGATAACATCCTCCGTCGAGTTGAATGTTTCACAATGGTTAAGAGCTCCCCGGTGGAGAGCTGCGGCGATAGTTTTCCACTTGACCACAACATCCTGGTAATCCTCCATTTTTTACACTAAAAAAATAAAAAGTCAGCCAGTGAGTATGGTGGATTTATAACAAATATTAGAAATACTGTTGTTTTAAGGCTAATGGCATACAATGTTATAAGGCTTATGATATACTAACAAACGGATCTGTAAATGTCATTCATATGAAAGGGGACAGTCTCTTGAGCTGATGTGTGTGTGTGTGTGCATGCGCTTGGTATCGTATCAACGGTCTCTATTATTGTACATACATGGGAAGCATGTTTGCGTCTTCAAAGTCTGAACATATTCAATGAGCTGTCACGGTCCGTGACCGTGTGGGATATTATCATCTTATATTTCATCTCCCCTGCATGGTAGTACATGGTGTATTGCACAGCGAGCGCCAGACAATTAGTTCCATCTTTCTCACAAGTCCACTCTACCAGCGACCTCTTAAACTCATCTGTGATCATCGAAGCAGACTTGTGTCTTACCCCGCAGCTAAACGGTGTTGGTTGACAGTGTCCCATAGCGGGTAACGAGTACCAGAAAGCGAAAAGCTGACTCATTTGGGCACGGGGAGTCTATTCTACTCCTTGTCCGCGGTAACTCTCCAATCACGGTTCTCGGCAAGCTCACATCTCCCGAAAAAGTGAGTGTGTATGAAAAAGGATACATTGCTTTCAGGAGGCTTGGGTAGGTATCCATGTCTTCTATCACAAAGTACCTGACACTGAGCGTTTCATTTTTGTAGTCTATCATCTGCACCTCTCTTGGTAGTTCGTTAGAGAGTCCGAACACCCACATCAAGACTTTGCTCTCGATCTCTTGAAATTTGCCGGTGTGGTTGGACCACACTATGGCTTGCAGTCCTCGCACTCTCGGAATGGCTTTGATACACACGGTTTTCATGTTGAACCCCTTCCACCGTAGATCGATGACACACATGCGATCCGTCCGTATTGCTACCTCGTGGTGCTCGCTTGCTATCGCGTCATTAATCGAGCAGGCCTCGACGATCCCCAAGGCTCTAGCCTCTCCGAACAGTCTGTTCCCGTACTCGGGTGCTTTCCTGCGAAGACTGCGCTCAAGCAGGTACAGACAACTGAAATCCTCACTTCCTGGGAAAATCTTGATGGTAATCGCTCTCGGTAACTCGTCACAGCTTCCGAACCGTTTTGACTCACTAACAAAGTTGAACTGATCCACTACCCTCAAGGGCCTTTCTGCTGTACAGCCGAAGTGAGATGGTCGACTCCTGTAGACGTACAGCCCCAGCGGGAGACTTTGAGACTTGTTCAGCGGATACACGATCACAACGTCTCAGGACTTTGGGTACATGTGGCTTCGATTGTGCATCACCCACCTGTACGCGGTCACTACGGTGTCCATTTCATAGGCCCACAGGGTTGTCCTTTCAGAGGAGGCATTACTCTCACCTTTCCCTCCGCCCCTTGTCATTTTCCCACGACAGGCTTTCCCAGGGTCATTGTGTACAAAAGGAGAGATGCTCGCATCTTCCTGTGATATTTCATTCCGCTGGTCCACGGAAGAAGACTCACAAGAGCATTGCTTATATCTCGAAGCATTCCGACTCAACAGCCCAAGAATCTGTCTAAAGTTGAATCAGTGCCCGGGGCAAGGAGTCGCAAACTCGACCTTGAGATCGGTCAAACAGGACCCCTCCGCTCGGGGTACATACACCACGTCTCCTATCACAGGGACGGGGTTCAGAGTCAGTGCTTTGCACAGCGCGCAGCACAGTGCTACTGTCGGCTCCATCGAAGACAACCCTTTCTTCACCGGTGAAGTTCCGGAGGGCCTGCTGAGAGATTGCATTGAGAAGCTTAAAGATACACTGGTTAGGTTGGTCCGAAAAGCAACAAACCTCTACAGGAGAGTGTCCACTGTCAATTATAGGAACATTGGGAAAGTCAACAATGAGCAGCTCAGACAGTCCAGCGTAAAGTGTCTTGTGTGCCTGGTCACGTTGGTTAAAAGTAGCAAAGACAGGCAAAGGGCAGGCGTTAAACTTCGCTGTCAGTGTAACGTTAGGGAATGTACGACATGGTTCAAAAACAACTCGCTGTGGTACTTGACCGAGCCTCACTTTACAAATTGTCCAACCGTACATGGGTTCATCTGCACAGTTTGCGCCTGCTTCGATGGCATTCAGGAGAAGGTGTACTGTGTTTGGATGTGCATTCAGTGCTCCTCTGAACACAAGAAGAGCTCCTCGTGTTCAAAGTGTTTCCGGAGCTTGAATCGATGCCCACGACGCGGGACCCGTCGTACCTTATGGTGTAGGTTTAGTGTTTCATCTGGGGAAACCGAAAACAGCATTGACAACGCCGTGGACACAGAGGGTAAGATTGAAGATTACAGACACTTGATCAGATCGCGGGTGTTCGACAAGGTCTCTCAGAGTAGACACTTGTCCGCCTCAGACATCAGAACCCTGTTCCACCAGTGTTTCGACCCTCAAGTTTGCACCTGTGAGTCCGAGAGCCACGGAAACCCCATGTGCTACAGGTGCACTCCCGTGCTCACCGTGATGTAGCTGCTAGCCAGAAACCCACGTCCCCTTGTAGCCTCCCTCGCAGAGCGCGCTATACCGGGCAGGGCTCTGGCTCGCAACGTCTACGACAGAGCCCTGCTGATTAGCATGCTAAACGACCAGGACCTACCACTGTGCGCCAATGGGTGGTCATGTAAGGGTATGCTGGTGAACGTTGAACATAACCCGAAGCCTCTACCCTCGCTAATCTCACCAGGGTCTTACAACTGCTTCGTTTCGAGCAGAGCCAAAACTGGAGAGGTACAGCAAATTAACCCCTGTTGTTGTATCCTTTCTGTTCTGTTTAACCAAAGTGCTGCGGTTGTGCAGATGTTGAGCCCCGAGAGTCTACGCCTAGAGTCTCAGCCGAGTGGGCCCGTGTATTACTTCAATATTAAACTTTCCCCTGACGTCGGAGTGCCCGATGTGCGCATAGATGATTACCAAGGCTACCTTGTCAACTTTCAAGGTTCAGTGGGAAGTCACCAGGCCACGGTCTACTACAGTTGGAGAGATTTGCTTCAGGTGTTACAGAGAGAAAACAGTGGGACAGTGAGCTTCTTACCTTTAGAACAATAGACTCCTGTGCTCCAGCTGCCAAGGTAAAAAGGTGAAATCAGCCAGAGATGAAAGTTAGTGTACTAAAGATTACAGGTGGGTGTTAAAAGACTTAAAGACAGACAAGGTAGGGGTTGTTCTAATCTGTAGGGGCATGGAGTTCCAGAGTCGCGGGCCTGCTACCGCAAATACACGCTCACCTCTATGCTTGAGTCTAACGCGAGGGACTACCAGCAAGCCTGATCAAACATATCCAAACAAGGACTGTCTATCCTATTACTGCCTAAGTCTATGATCAGAGCATGTGAAACGCAAGACATCCGAGCTTTCCAGATTTGTTAAGTTTCTTAATGAAAAGTTTTTTATTGAAAACGTAATTTTTTACTTTGATATTGTACAAATCAGATACTGTTATTAAACATTCAATATTATGTGCATTGGAGTTTAATTTAACAATTATATTTAGTTTCAAATAACTTTATAATGATTTAATAAACGGTTTAAAAAACAGTGCTTTTTATTCTGAAAGGACATACATTTGTTAGGTTCTTAATGAAAAGTTAATATTGAAGACATGGTTTTTTTTATTTTTGTATTGTGGAATCACATATTTTAACAATCTGAAACGCAAGTATCAAACGCGAAACGCAAGTTACATTGTGGGAGGGTCCTGGGCGCTGTTTCTATTTTACCGGCGGGATGAATTATTCTTGCGCCCGACGCATATCTAAAATGGGTAGGTCTAAAGTAGCTTAATTAGTCATAGGTGTGGTTTGGGCGTAATGTGCAATAAACCAATCAGATCTTCATCTCACATTCCCTTTAAGAGCAGGCGCGCTTGTTCCATGGCGGATTACTATTATAACAGCGATTTTCTATTGATTTTTCTTTTTACAAAATGTAAATAAAGAAATGTCACAAGACATAGCCTACTTTCCGATGTTTTGGACTCACTTTCACTGAATCACGAGGTTATGAATGCATGGTAATATTTTTGCAATGTAGTCTAACATTAGACCGAGATTATTCTTCTGTCAAATAAGTAGCTTTCCACTCCCGTTCTACATTTCTGGGCATTTAAGTAGCTGGCACGCATTTCAACATCACGTCTTCTGAAGTCCTCTAATATTTCCTAATTAATGTCATCAACACATCCATGATTCATGGAAATGTTACGTAAAATACAACAAGCCACAAAGAATGCTGCGACTTCAGTAGTGTACCTGTTCCATCCAAACACCTGACGCGCATTTTTTGAGTGCCAAATGTTTGTTTTATTAGGCTACACTGCGTGTTTTGTGTGTTTTCAAGATCTTTGTCCAGAACAATACCTTACTGGGCGAGCACGTCTATCACATTCACTACACAGGCCGTGACTGTCCGTACATAGCAAATAGGTTCAAGAATCTACAACATGAGCTGGGGTTTTTAATCGGTAAGGAACGGTGCAGAAAGGGACACATCGCGTTCCCTGATGATATCACCACGGCCGCTTATGGGTACACTTCAAACAACTGCATCGTTTGTAGCGCCGTGACCATCCAGGGACGGTACCTGCCCGATCAGGGACACCATGAGAACTGCGCTGAAATGAAACTGTCACTTCAGATAAAGCTAAAAACTATGAAATTTCTAATATGAAATGTGTCTTTTGTATGAGCATGCAACTCATCTCTGGCTTTAACAAACACATATCAAACTTTAGGACTATGATGATGAAGATGATGGTGTTATTTTTAATTCATTGTTGACTATCTGTCATTTAATAAAATTCACGTGAACTAACTGTTGACTCCCCCTGTCTCATTGGCTTGGCTGAAAGTATACGGGTATGTTACAATCAGTGGTGCGATGCTTGGGCATTGTTACTTGCTCTCTCTCTCTCACACACACAATGATGGACGGATAATTGACAAGAGTTATCTAGACTCTCATTCACGTCTAGGCCTCACTCTCTCAGTGACAGAGCTAGGGTGACCATCTTACATGACTCTGATGTCAATTGTCAAATCTCTTGAAGTAAATATTACTGTGTGGACCTTCTGACATACTTAACAATAGGCTACTGGCTAGGTGCAAGTTCTCAAAATGAAGATATTGCAAATGCTACAGCAAACTAGCAATTTTTTTCAACAGGGCAGAAACAGAGTCTCTAGCGAATCTACCATCTCGAGATCCCTAGAGGGGGACAAGGCACTGGATACCGAGACCAGGCAACTCGTGAAATATGTCCTAGGAGAAAATACAGGAATATTTTTTAAACCCAGGTGGAATGAAAGCAAAGCTAAGTCAACCATGAAAAGCGTTGTGGACAACGTGTTTTGGAAATACAGCTACACATACAAAGGTAGGCATTGCTTTTATGATAACCATGGCCAACTTTTGCTACTTGAAGCATTTTAACATGTTTCTAATTTCGCCGACGTACAGGTATGATCAACGGACTTTCACTGGATGACAGAGGGGACGACGTGAGGTTTGTCAGTGCAGTAGCATAAAGTCTCTTCGCAGACCGTGAACTGGGGACGCGTTGTCAGCCTGTTAGCCTTTGGGGCTGCGTTGAGTCATCTTTTGAAGGACAAGGGCAATGACAACTGTACGGAGCTCGTGGGAGAGGAGATCTCTGTGTACCTGCTGACTGACCAGAGGGACTGGCTGATCAAGAACAACTCTTGGGTCAGTCGACTTAATGCTGAGCCATTCTACCCTTGTCACTCTCTGACTTTAATCTAATGTTTATTTCAATTCTTTCCGGGACGGTTTCGTGGAATTCTTTCGAGTAGCAGATCGAGAGTCCACGTTGACGAACGTACTCTTGACCATTGCCGGATATGCTGTGTGTTTCAGGCTATTCTCTCTAAATATCAGCAACGGATGCCATTGGGTCTTGCGTGCAAATAGTTTTTTATTTTCAACCAGAAGCCCGAAACCTTGCAGTGCGCCAAGCACGTCGTATAGCCTGCATTTGTCTGCATCCAGTGGCACGAGTGAACGTCTGAAAGGTCTGCACCAGTCGTAGCATCTGTCTTTTCAGTGTGTTCATCTTGGTTGCACTCATCTTGGGAATATACTGTCTTTACTCTGCGAGTGAACGCTTATATAGGCTTGTCTACTGATCCAACCCCAGACATTGTATCTGAATATGTCTGACTCATCCGGCCATTGTACTGTTCATATATAAGTAGCTCTCACAAACATGAAATTGAGGACTTGTCTAGAGTGGTATCCTGTGAGCACCTGCAGCTTTTCAAAATGAATAACATTTTACACCGCGTCAACTAAGAGACTGTAACTAAGGACTGGGGAGGAGAGGTGCGTAGCAAGCATGATGAGCTAACTGAAAAGCTACCTGAGTTTGTGATGACCGTAACAACTCGTGCATCATCTTGTTATGACTACAAAAGTTACATGACCCTCACAGGAGATTTCCCTGAATTGCAGAGGAGCATAAACAATGTATATTACTATTACGACTACAATTTCACCAATATGAGTATCTATGCACGGGATGAGGGTGTAGCTTATCAATATGAGAGGCAGCATTCAGAAAAACCGTTGTCACCTGCCAAGCTATCTTTTGCCCTATCAGTGAATCAGGATTTGCAACATCAGACTCAAATGGAAGTCAAGAACTGCTATGAGGATCTGGAGCGTGAGTTCAGATACGGCCCTCCACAGGACTTGGAGGAAATCTGGAGAATTTTAAAACAACAAGTTTACTATGTGCTTCATGCTACCGTGAAACGACTAGATTTCTATAAACTCAGACGGATGCCACATCGATTTTCAATTAGGGCTCCATGCCTTATGAATTACAGCCTTAGTGTGGTGTATCCATATCCGACATTAACGAACGTCATGTATGGCATCGACAGAACCTCATACAGAGGTCTATCATTTTGAGGAAAGGTTTTCATCTCTCCTTGAACCCTAAGGATGATCAAGAGTAGGTAGTAATAATTCAATCACACATTCCCTGAGGCTCTACATATACATGCTTGTCATCCTGTCTGTGATTGTGTTATGATGAAAATTTCTAGAGTTTTGTTTGTTGACAACATTCATTGAGTTGACTATTTCCTTGTCACATTGGCTGCTAAGGGGTTGAGGAAAATAACTGTGTGTGTAATTCACTACTCTTTTGTCAAGGTTTTCAATAATTGTGTACAATAAAAAAAACATAGACACAGTGTACATACATCTGGTTGGTGTCATCTTTTATTTAATTTCAATTACAACTCTGTTCACTATCACTGCTGTTGTCACATGGCAACATGGAAACTGAACACAATGTCTGAGTACAACAAGTCATCGTACCAGAACAAACAATATCTGAGAATGATCCCTGTCTTCCCTGCTGTCAACACGGGTGAACAAGGGCTTGGCTACATTAAAGCGCGGTACGTGTCATAGAAATACTCCAAATCTGGCCTGGACTCCAGCTGTCGATTTGAATTCCCCCAGTTCTGGCAGTCCAAAAATTTCCTGTGGCCGTCATTCTGCAAGCGGCTGATGACGGTGACTCCCTCGGGGTAGATGTGGACGTAGCGTGACCCATTACTCTCACAGAATACATGTTCGCCTGTGCAGAACAGGAGGCCTCGCGTGGTACCTTCATCCTTGTGTCTCACAGCGTACAAGGTACACTGGATGCCGATTAAGTTCTCCACATCCCGGATCGTCATACAGTGCTTAGCCTCGAAGTAGCCGCGAATTGTAGTGTGCGGAGAGAGGCAGTCATCTAAGACCACATTATGACACTGGCATAAGAGGCCAGGGTCCGGACCCCTGGCCGGAGGGCACACCCAGATGGACACGTATTCGCAGGTGAGGTTGTTCAGCCTTGCGGGCAACGTTTCCAGGTCAGACCGGCTGTATGAGTCCACAATCAGACGCCACTTGGTGGAGCGAGACACCAGGGTCCCAATCAAAGCTTGATCTATGCACGTCATGTCCAACTCGCTAGGCCTCTGGTACTTTGGATGACTTACTTGCCAAGCACAGATCCCTAACACAGATTGTTTTTGTCCACTGTGAATAAATACACTTAGCATTGGGTGGTCAAAAGGTCTTTGCTTGGATAAATGCTCTAAGAGTGTGCAAAGAGGCCGCGTGACTGGTTTTAGGGTATACAAATGGTCCACGGCTGGACAGATGAACCAAATATTCCCCACCGTGCCAGAGCACTGCTGAACATGAGTTGTTCGGATATCATATAGCCGCTCTCGCTTACAGTATCACAGTGCACACTGGGTCCTTATTAAAGAACCCTTTATATTGCCAGGGGACCTGATCGTATGCGCTCCATAATTCCCGAGTTGTGCACAAGTCACACGGAGTGGACACTGCAGAGCTGTGGCTCGGTGTGCAACTACAGCTGAAACGTTACACCTATTAGCATGGAGAAATACGTGAAAGGCTCCTTTATCGGCCAAGGCGCCTACGGAACCGTGTACAAGGTCAAGTGTCGGACAACTGGCACAGAGTTCGCTTTGAAATACCACAGCCACGGCATAGATGAGACAAGCGTAAGAGAACTATCTTGTCTCGTCGCACTAAGGGGTCACCCCTATGTGATCCAAATGCACGACTGCTTTGTCGACGATGGAAAGCTAGCCATGCTCATGTCCTATGCGCCGTACACGTTGAGTGCGGCGATTCACAATGGACATGGCCTGAAAACCTACCACGAGCAAGGCCGTGCGCTTCAGTCGATCCCGTTGAGTTTTGTGGCTCAGTTTTCCGTCCAGGTGGCTAAGGCTCTGTCTCACATGCACAGACTGAATATGGTGCACAGGGACGTGACGCCTACCAACGTGCTGCTGACAGAAGAACTCAACGTAAAGGTGGCCAACATGGGGCTTTCGAGACAATCCTCCAAATGGATGAGCACGCCTATGGTGACGGTGCCGTACAGGGCATCGGAATTGTTTGTCTCGGGTACCTGTTGTGCAGAGTACACTTGTGTCATAGATATGTGGAGACTGGGGGTGAGGATAGCAGATGCCGCGGAAGGCAGCATGGTGTTCGATACACGTACACATCAAGGAAAAACCGTGTCCACGTACCAGATCATTGTAAGGACCCTATGTCCCGAAGACCATCCCAGTGCATCACTCGCACCCTGGGACCCTGCCATCGTAATGCCCACTGTGATGAAGTGCGAACTTGTAAAAAGGATAGTCTTCAGACTCTTGGCTTTCCGTGAGACCGAGAGACTTCTGGCTCACGAGCTGCTGCGGGACACAGAATGGTTGCAGGTCTTCATATGACCGGGCAAGACAAAGTTATGGTCAGAGACCAGATTCGGTGAGAGAAAACAATAAACTGAGGGCCTGATTTACTAACACAAGCGCAGTTTGCACTGCGTCTGTTTATGCGAGTTCGGTAATTGCGCACGCTATGCTTCCACATTTAGCGTAGTATTTATCAAACCCGATACCCATTACGCAATCAGCGCATACTCCGCCCTCTATTAGCGCGCCTCTAAAAGAGCAAACAATGGGCCCGTATGTATCTTTCATGGATCTCCCTACGGAAAAAGAAAGTAGCAAGCTTAAATTTATTGAAGAAGACATTAAAATCTTAGTGCATGAAGTAACAGCAAACCTGAACATATTACAGGGCAGAACATCCACACCGTCAGAAAAAAATCTATTTGGATTACCTTAACAAGTTATATAAACTCATTATCATCTACACGGAGAGAAGTGGAGGAG
>JACXGM010024300.1:0-15789 GCA_016801145.1 Umbra pygmaea
AATAACAAATGAGTCTATGTGTGAAACACTGAAATTGACTTACACACAGATTGATCATTGTGAATTATTTGGGATCTCCAGCTGGTCACCTTAAAATGCAGGAAATCACATCTAAGAAATTCAAAATATTCTAGGGGAGGAGCCCCAGACCCCCCACACAGACAGCCCCACCTAGAATATTTTTCACCAGCCGCCACTGTCCCATTCATTTTGCACTCCCCCGCGATCACCCCCAGTGGAACTGTGGTGAAACTGCAACCAAATTCGGTACAATGGGGTTTAATAGGGAGTAGACAGGCTCTCCGTAGACGGGCTCTGCAGTTACTGCTTCGGACATCATATGTTACGTGATTTTTTCCGTACCAAAGCAAATTTCGGACCAGTGGTTCAAATGGAATTGTATTTAATGATTTGAAGAACGTTTTGAAACTTCAGTGTCAAACAGCCATCAATACTGATAACCTCATCGTAAATAGCCATCTTTATTGTGACTGTAGCCGCCTGGCCGGTAGCATGTACAGGGCTCTCAAGTTTTAAAGACAGGCAAGAGTGACATCCCCCCGTCAGGGGGTCAAACGGGGGGCGGGTTAAATGGGTCGCGGGAATGGGGGTGTTTCATTAATAATAATTATTAGTATTTTGGTTGTTGTTATTAATAATTGCTCAGACTTGCAGAAGAATTTCCACATTTGAAACAGTTCGGCTCAAGCCTAGCCATTTTCAGGGTCATGATTGAGGACAATGTCCCGTCCAAAGACAAGCTGTTTTGTGTTGAGGTTTTGTTCAAACCAACCATCGAAAATACTCTCTCGGCATCAGCATTAAAATTTGGAAGCACTAAAAACAAGGCTGCGATCTTTGATAGCCTTCGAAATTGGTTCAAGACAGTAGGGCTGCACAATTAATAAAATTTTTATTATGATCACGAAAATTCACGTGATCGACCTTCAAAGACCCCTGACGCTCTAGAACAGGGGTGGGCAATTATTTTTGCTTAAGGGCCACATTGAGCTTTTGAAACCAAGTGAAGGGCCGCATTTTATAGCGATGCATGAAAAATAGGAAATGTTATTACATTAAATTAACCCCGCCCCCTACACAGTTACGTGCGTATCCTACAGAAAATAAATGTTTTGTTTTGTAAAACCTTGTTTGACTGTAATGTTTTTAGTTAGTGAAAATATAGTCAGTGAAAAGTACCCAACTTTGAGACGTGATATCTACGGCTTGTCATTATTCCACATGGACAAACCACTTCTCATTATTTGCATTGGCAATATTTTATCAGCGAAACCCCCTCTTTCCAACCATATTGGTACCATGTTGGTATTGTGCAGGCTGATATCCTACATCATTTCAGAGTTGCTATTTTGTCATTTCCACATCCTACTTCCTGTCTGTAATGTGTTTAGTAAAAAAGGCAAAAGTAAAAAAAACATGACCGACTTCGAGGCTCTGACAAACCCACATGGATGAGCCAACACTCATTCTTTTCGGCTGATCTTCGTCTTTCCAACGGTACCAAGCTTTAGTCGCTAGCATATACGGTTCGCGAGATAATCGCGATATAATCGCGCTTGACGCTCAAGAGCGTTGGGAGACTGTGGGCCAGATCAAAGTGGGCCAGACCCGGTTGGCTGCATCTGGCCCGCGGGCCATAGTTTGCCCACCCCTGCTCTAGAACATCAAGCGCGATCATCTCGTACATGCTAGCAGAGATGGACATTTACTTGAGTAAAAGTACTTTTGAGTAACTCTGAGTTCACAAGTTTTGGGAAGTCCCTACTTAAGACTAAATTGATCAGTTAAAGTGAGTTCATATACAAACAAGTTGTCATTGTTTGTATCAAACAAGTTGTGAATTTGGAGACATTAGCCGCTTTCCGACCAAGTAGTTACAGGAACGTAGTTATAGCAACAGTCCACTTCTAAACAGTTCTACTAAGTACTCTCCCCCAAAACTGGTTTTGCTATTTGCATTCCAACTGGTCAAGTGGCCATAGGAACTGGTAGGAGGGGTAAGAGTGACGCAAGCACCGCAACAGGCTTTTATTAGCGTCGTCACTAGACTTTAGCATAGCGCCACATACAACAACATTTCACAGTTTAATGTTTGTAACACTGGGTGTATGATTGGAGATAAGTGTGTAAATCATCTTATGTCTATGCGGATGATCTGGTTGTTTTCCTGGTTCCTTCAGCGGCTTGCTGTTCGTTCAGATTACGAGGCTGAAAACGACATCCAATACAATTTTTAAAAAATAATGTTGTGTTGATAATGTCCTATGGAGTTCGAACCGAAGCGTTTAAAAACTAGGCTGGAGTCATAGAAATTGAGTAGCTACTTAACACAGAAACACAAAAGACGAAGGCTCCAGCATAATATGTAGTATTATACGCAACAGACAAACGAAGCAACCGGCCAATTGGACCAATCAACGTAGACCTAGGAAAAGGGAAAAGGGAAAGACCCTGCTCTAGAGTAGGAGATAAAAAGGTTATAGGAACGGCGGTGCGAGAAAGTAAATAATCCCGCAATTTCTTCTATCTGAACACAAAAAAAGGGTTATAGGAACGTTATGTTCTAGGAACTGCAAAAATCCCTGCGGTCGGAAAGCGGCTCATGACTTACTCTGTGCTCAAACTGATGCTTGGAGCTCCAGTCGTTTCCAGTGGGAATCACGTGAACATTCACAGGATGATTTTTTTCATTGGTGGTTGCATTAAATCTTACCCAGATACAATAGTGCATTTTCTGATTGGCTATTGTGTAGCCCATTTATTTTTTGTGATTGGCTGATAAGTGGCAGGCTCGACAATCCAGGAGAGATGCGCTTAATTCCTGCTGGTTCCATATTTAGAGCGGAGCCGGAGCGGCATATTAAATATATTATACAAAAAAAATTCGCCGTGACAAATACAATGTGTGGCGGGAGTGCGTGAAAAAAGACTGAAATGAGTGACTAGAGCCCTGCATGTAGATTCAACCGATGCAGTATAATGCTAACTAACCAATGGGCAGAAGTTGACACCTTAAGACACAGCCCCTTCTCATTTGCCTAATGAGGCAGAAATACGCATACAGAAATGTAAAAAGGACAGGGAGAAATAAATAGCGTTGAAGAAATAAATAGGGTAGAAAAATACAAAGGAAGAATAAAACAGACAAAAATATACACATATACACCTAAATACATACATTTAAATAAGTAATTAATTAAAGTTGAAGATTATAACGGACAATAGATAAATAACGTAATTATTACGAAGGTGAATAAATAAAGAAGCTAATTAAAAGATAAATATATACATTAATGTCTCATTGTATAATTTAATTACTACCTACATTTATTTATTTACTGTATTTATTGTGCAATTAATCGTATGCTTATTTAGTTTTTGAGCATAAATCTTGTGAAAAATCATCTTTGATGTATATTAAACCCATTGTCTACTATTGTCAGCAGATTTTACAGACACAAGTCAACAAAGATTATGCACCATATACAGTGCCTTGCGAAAGTATTCGGCCCCCTTGAACTTTTCGACCTTTTGCCACATTTCACGCTTCAAACATAAAGCTATGAAACTGTAATTTTTTTTGTGAAGAATCAACAACAAGTGGGACACAATCATGAAGTGGAAAGAAATTTATTGGATATTTCAAACTTTTTTAACAAATAAAAACCTGACAAATTGGGCGTGCAAAATTATTCAGCCCTCTTAAGGTAATATTTTCTAGCGCCACCTTTTGCTGCGATTACAGCTGTAAGTCGCTTGGGGTATGTCTCTATCAGTTTTGCACATCGAGAGACTGAATTTTTTGCCCATTCCTCCTTGCAAAACAGCTCGAGCTCAGTGAGGTTGGATGGAGAGCGTTTGTGAACAGCAGTTTTCAGTTCGTTCCACAGATTCTCAATTGGATTCAGGTCTGGACTTTGACTTCCATTCCAACACCTGGATATGTTTATTTGTGAACCATTCCATTGTAGAATTTTGCTTTATGTTTTGGATCATTGTCTTGTTGGAAGACAAATCTCCATCCCAGTCTCAGGTCTTTTGCAGACTTTTGCAGTCTTTTGCAGATGGTCCTGTATTTGGCTCCATCCATCTTCCAATCAATTTTAGCCATCTTCCCTGTCCCTGCTGAAGAGAAGCAGGCCCAAACCATGATGCTGCCACCACCATGTTTGACAGTGGGGATGGTGTGTTCACGGTGATGTTGCTTTTACGCCAATCATAACGTTTTGCATTGTTGCCAAAAAGTTCAATTTTGGTTTCATCTGACCAGAGCACCTTCTTCCACATGTTTGGTTTGTCTCACAGGTGGCTTGTGGCAAACTTTAAACGACACTTTTTATGGATATCTTTCAGAAATGGTCTTCTTGCCACTCTTCCATAAAGGCCAGATTTGTGCAGTATACAGCGGCGGCGCCAGACATTTTTCACTGGAGGTGCTAAGGGGGAGCTAGCTCAATGCATGGAGGTGCTGACATGAATTGCATTCATGGATTGCATTCATGAATTGCACTCAGGCGACCTGCACAACTTTCTTACAACTCAATGACACAAGTGTCTGTTCAATAGAAAACCTAACATTTCACATTTCACAATCTCAAAGTTCTATGGCGAATTCCCAATGAGACAATCACCATAGGCTATTCATGAATAAGGGACAGCACAATGAATGTGTTAATATTGCTCTCACACATTGTGTCAAATGTTCAGCATTGTTAAAAAGTCTGTTTTGGGAAGTTCATCAATTATAACCTATTATCAGGTAAAGGGAGTTCATAAATAACCATTGACTATAAGGAATATTTGTTTACTCTTTGTTTTAAATTAATTGATGACTGTTTATGTGTGAACTCTCTTTACCTGCTCAATTTGGTGTTAATTGGTAGTGCTGCTGAGAAGACACACTCAGGTTGTCAATGCAGACTTCTAAATTCATAGCAGCATATCATGGCTCTATAATATATTTTGAATCTGACATCCTCCGCTGATTGAGAATGAAATCATAGAGCAAATTGTGAAGTTGGAAAAAGAAGTCTGCATTATTATTTCGACAATTTGAACGCCACCTCGACATTGCAGATCAGACAGTTAATGAAAAAGCGCGATCTGGCATTTCCTCCTTGTTGGCAGAGAAACGTTTGGAAACCATGCAGCTGACTTTTGTTATACAAATTTGTATGGACAAAAAGCAATCAAAACTTCTCTATTTATGAGTTTTCAATGTGAAAGGCCATTCGTTTTTCACGCAAATACTCGTTATTTCACAAACGTTTCTCACGCATAGTAAGACAGATCCATATATTTGTGCGCTACTGCTCTCCCTGAGTGAGCGAGCTGCCTGATGAGCGAGATAGTAAAAAATAATTAGACCTAATTCAAGTGATTTGGGTAAAAAATAGACAAATGAGATATAGATATATTTTAGATTTTTCCCCTTCACCTGTAAAAGTTGGACAGGTCAGCACTCCTGTCTGTTCTCCGAATGACTCCTACTCGCAATCGTCCATTCCACAAAGACAATTGGGCATTTAATTTATATACCAGGAATGCAATAAAGTTTATTTATAGGAAAATATATTTATTCTTGTAAAAACGTGCCGCTGCCCCTCTTTTTGCTATCTGGATATTAGGAGAATGTAGCATGTCGACATATTTTCTGTTACGGAACAGATCCTCAAAAAGTGAGTATAGCCTACTGTGAGTTTTAGTGACCGCGCATCGGTTTCATTACCACCAGTTGCATGCGGGGATGGCAGGGATGGTTAGTTAACGATAACGACTATGCAAACTTTGCTTACTTGGACTTCGCCGTTTAGAAAAGCAAATGTACATTATCCAGGGAAAATATCGATGTATGTTTTTATATGAAAATATGGAATCATTTCTAGGGGGTGCTAGGCTTATTCTTGGGGGTGCTTTAGCCCCGTCTCGCCCCGGACTGTCGCCGCCACTGGCAGTATACGACTGATTGTTGTCCTATGGACAGACTCGCCCACCTCAGCTGTAGATCTCTGCAGTTCATCCAGAGTGATCATGGGCCTCTTGGCTGCATCTCTGATCAGTCTTCTCCTTGTATGAGCTGAAAGTTTAGAGGGACGGCCGGGTCTTGGTAGATATGCAGTGGTCTGATACTCCTTCCATTTCAATATTATCGCTTGCACAGTGCTCCTTGGGATGTTTAAAGCTTGGGAAATCTTTCTGTATCCAAATCCGGCTTTAAACTTCTCCACAACAGTATCTCGGACCTGCTTGGTGTGTTCCTTGTTCTTCGTGATGCTCTCTGTGCGTTCAACGGATCTCTGAGACTATCACAGAGCAGGTGCATTTATACGGAGACTTGATTACAAACAGGTGGATTCTATGTATCATCATTAGTCATTTAGGTCAACATTGGATCATTCAGAGATCCTCACTGAACTTCTGGAGAGAGTTTGCTGCACTGAAAGTAAAGGGGCTGAATAATTTTGCTCGCCCCATTTGTCTGTTTTTATTTGTTAAAAAAGTTTGAAATATCCAATTAATTTTGTTCCACTTCATGATTGTGTCCCACTTGTTGTTGCTTCTTCACAAAAAAATACAGTTTCATATCTTTATGTTTGAAGCCTGAAATGTGGCAAAAGTTCGAAATGTTCAAAGGGAGCCGAATATTTTCGCAACGCACTGTACAATATCCGCAAAGGAATCAAAACCTGCTGTAGTATTCTGGAGTATATTTCAGTTGACGAATTGAACAAGTCTTCTTTAATACAGTTCTGGGTATTTGACTTGATGGCAAGTTTTTATGTAAAACAGAAGTAACTGGAATATCAATGAAACTGAAAATCCATTTAATAAAATGAATGCTTAAGTTTTAAAAGAAAAGAAATTGTACAAACCACTTTCATGTCAGCCTTCAACAGTGGGGATAAAATATATTTGCAAACAGCAACAGCTTATACACCTAAACTTTTAGATACTGTTTCAATTTGACCACGATTTAGCTCTGTTAACAGTTTTTGCACATTTCTCCTTAATTAGTATCAAAACGTAGGTCTTTGACGGGTCTGTGACATTATTATGCTGTAGCTGGGTGATAAAAGCACACACTGCCCCCTCCTGCGAACAGTTTTAAATGGTTGAAAACAAAAGCAATTGAAATAGTGCAACACAACGATTGCTGTGGTTTCCCCAAATCCAACTGAAAATGCAACTCAGAATGACTTTCTACTACTTTCTTTCTATATTGTTTTCCTCTGTTTTTTACCTCAGGGTGGGCTGAGCACCAGGGATGAGATGTGTTTGTCCTACCTGCTTTACTATCCTAGAGTTAACCTGGCCAGGTGTGAGAGCCTGCCTGAGATCACTGGGCAGCTCAAGTTCATCGGAGTCAAAGAGATCCAGCTCTCTGTCCCGTAAGCATACAACCACAAGCCTGTACTGCAGACATCTTTCCTTCAGTCTTGTCTTCAGCATGTGAGAGGCATGTTTGATAGAATTCAGATTGGGTGATTGACGTGACCAGTTGTGCTGCAGCTGTGAGCCTTTACATGTTCAATTTATTCAAATGAGCCAGTTACATTCAAGGCATTACGGTACATGCTGAAAACATACAACTCCATAATGTTTAAAGTATTTAGGCAATAATTTGTAAACTGTTGTCAATGTTTGAGTATAACCTACAGTGATTAATACAGTATATAATGCATCTGCAGATGTTTGGGAAACAATAAACATTTAGAATATTCAGTTTTTCTTCTGTCAATATATAGCAACTTCTTCCTCAAACAAGCAATGGACAAGTACAGGTGGTCCACGGAAAGAGGGCAGTCCTTCAACCAGCAGGTTCTACAGCTCCCTGTGAATGTGCGCTGCACCAAGTGGGGCCAGGATACATGGGCAGTGAGTACACTGTGAGGGCTTATCGAGGTAGGGAACAGGTGAGTGTTCAGTGAGGGGCTAGGGAACAGGTGAGTGTTCAGGGAGGGGCTAGGGAACAGGTGAGGGTTCAGTCAGGGTCTAGGGAACAGGTGAGTGGCCAGAATTAGTTAAAAATATATAGATATACTGTATATTATTATTTAAATGTTATTTTGCCCAACAAAGTTGAATCGATCCAATGCATTGGGCTGAGCCAAGTGGTTAAGGGGATTTATATGCTTTTTGATGAGTTATTGATAAGTGTGTAATATATGAATCCATGTTCTTGAAATAGTCGTCCAGTATTTCATTGTTACTTATATTTCCCTCTCGTTCCCCTGTAGACTCAGGGGATGATGGTTTCACCACCTGAGGTGAAGTCAGAAGTCAAGCCTCCCACCAAGACGTGCCGTTCTGCCTCAGAGCCAAGCAGAGAAGTGCTTCACCTATTTTTCACAATGTGCCTTACATTCTCCATAGTCCAGACCTGTTTAAACCTCTAGCCTATAGCCATGGCACTAGGTGAATCGCACCACTCATTCTCTCACACTGGCAGTGAAGGAAGTTCTTTGAGGCAAAATTCAAAAATACATTACTAGAATCTCTCCACCCAAGTCATTTCATAATGTGTGATTGGGATGTATATTTGATGCCAATTTAGTCCTTTAACAGCAACAATGGAAAATGATTTCAGGAGGACTTCTCACAATTGAGAAATCAGATTATTTTTATTTCAAGACGTTGTTCATCTGATGGTGTTATGTTCAAATGTTAGGGGAAAATGTGTTGTTGCCTATATATACAGTATATATATGCCTTTCCAAATCATGTACAATCAACAGGATTTACCACACGACTCCAATCAGGTTGTGGAAACATCTCAAGGATGATCAGTGGAAACCTGAGCCCTTTTTCGAGTTTCATGGCAAAGGCTGTGAATACTTATGTACATGTGCTTTTTATGTTTTTTATTTTGAATAAATTAGCTAAGATTTCAAACATTGTCAGTATGTGTTATTGTTTGTAGAATTTTGAGGGAATTCAACTCCATTTCAGAATAAGGGTGTAACAGGTAAATGTGGTAAAAGTTAAGCACTGTGAATACTTTCTGGATGCACTGTGGGTGGCAATTGAACCCCACCCTCCAGCTTGAAAGCCTCTGCATTTACTAACAATCTAAAAAGTAATAGCTCGGATCATATTGAAGTTTCCAAGCAGTGTAAGTATAATAAGTAGAATATAATTACATGTCTGTGTCACTCTTTTGATTGTGTGGCATTCATTCAACATTCTTTGTATTTGGATAAAATTTTCCTGGTAATTGACATTTATAGTAGCATACAATTTACAAGTCATTCATTACTTAGTATATAGTATACTTACAAAAATAAACTAACAACTAATAAAGCTCCCTGCTGCTGCTTTGCTAACAGAGCTACCTGCTGCTGCTGCTGCTGCTATGCTTAGAGAGCTAGCTGCTGCTATGCTTACAGAGCTACCTGCTACTACTGCTACGCCAACAGTTACCTACTGCTGCTGCTGCTACGTTAATAAAGCTCCCTGCTGCTGCTTCGCTAACAGAGCTAGCTGCTGCTGCTGCTATGCTTAGAGAGCCAGCTGCTGCTGCTATGCTTACAGAGCTACCTGCTACTACCAGGGCTCTCAAGTTTTGAAGACAGGCAAGAGTGACATCCCCTCGTCAGGGGGTCAAAGGGGGGGTGGGTTAGATGGGTCGCGGGAATGGGGGTGTTTCATTAATAATAGTTATTAGTGTTTTGGTTGTTGTCATTAATAATTGCTCAGACTAGTAGAAGAATTTCCACATTTGAAACAGTTCGGCTCAAGCCTAGCCATTTTCAGGGTCACGATTGAGGACAATGTCCCGTCCAGAGACAAGCTGTTTTGTGTTGAGGTTTTGTTCAAACCAACCATCGAAAATACCCTCTCGGCATCAGCATTAAAATTTGGAAGCACTAAAAACAAGGCTGCGATCTTTGATAGCCTTCGAAATTGGTTCAAGACAGTAGGGCTGGACAATTAATACATTTTTTATCATGATCACGATTTTGGCTTCCCACAATCAAATTCACGTGATCGACCTTCAAAGACCCCCGACGCTCTAGAACAGGGGTGGGCAATTATTTTAGCTTGAGGGCCACATTGAGCTTTTAAAACCAAATAAAGGGCCACATTTTATAGCGATGCATGAAAAATAGGAAATGTTATTTCATTAAATTAAACCCGCCCCCTACACAGTTAGGTGCGTATCCTACAGAAAATAAATGTTTTGTTTTGTAAAACGTTGTTTGACTGTAATGTTTTTAGTTTACCAAAATATAGTCACTGAAAAGTACCCAAATTTGAGACGCGATATCTACGGCTTGTCATTAATCCACATGGACAAACCACTTCTCATTATTTGCATTGGCAATATTTTATCAGCGGAACCCCCTCTTTTCAACCATATTGGTACCATGTTGGTATTGTGCAGGATGATGTCCTACATCATTTCAGAGTTGCTATTTTGTCATTTTCACATCCTGCTTCCTGTCTGTAATGTGTTTAGTAAAAAAAGTCACAAAAACATGACCGACTTCGAGGCGCGATAGCTGTCGGCTCTGATAAACCCATATGGATGAGCCAACACTCATTCTTTTTGGCTGATCTTCGTCTTTCCAACGGTACCAAGCTTTAGTTGCTAGCATATACGGTTCGCGAGATAATTGCGATATAATCGCGCTTGACGCTCAAGAGCGTCGGTAGACTGTGGGCCAGATCAAAGTGGGCCAGACCCGGTGGGCCGCATCTGGCCCGCGGGCCGTAGTTTGCCCACCCCTACTCTAGAACATCATGCGCGATCATCTAGCACAGGCTAGCAGAGGTGGCCATTTACTTGAGTAAAAGTACTTTTCTGAGTAACTCTGAATTCACAAGTTTTGGGAAGTCCCTATTTAAGACCAAATTGATCCGGTAAAGGGAGTTAATTTACAAACAAGTTGTCATTGTTCGTATCAAACAAGTTGTGAATTTGGAGATCAGGACTTACACTGTGCTCAAACTGATGCTTGGAGCTCCAGTCGTTTCCAGTGAGAATCACGAGAACATTTACAGGATATGATTTTTGTCATTGGTTGTTGCATTAAATCTTACACAGATACAATAGTGCTATTTTCTGATTGGCTATTGTGTAGCCCATTTATTTTTTTGTGATTGGCTGATAAGTGGCAGGCTCGACGATCCAGGGGAGACGCGCTTAATTCCTGCCAGTTCCATAGTGAGAGCGGAGCAGCATATTAAATATATTATACAAAAACATTTCGGCGTGAGAAATACAATGTGTGGCGGGAGTGCGTGACAAAAGAGTGAAATTAGTGACTGTCACGCTCAATGCGTGACAATTGAGACCCCTGTACTACTGCTACGCCAACAGTTACCTACTGCTGCTGCTGCTACGTTAATAAAGCTCCCTGCTGCTGCTTCGCTAACAGAGCTAGCTGCTGCTGCTATGCTTACAGAGCTACCTGCTACTACTGCTACGCCAACAGTTACCTACTGCTGCTGCTGCTACGCTAACAGCGCTACCTGCTGCTGCTACGCTAACAGATCTACCTGCTGCTGCTACTACGCTAATGCCTCCTAACTGATTTTGAAATCTGGTTGCAGCACACACTTAAAAAGATCTTTACAGATTTTCTTCCCTCTAGTCTTAAACATGCTCACACTACAAGATTTGAAAATCATGGCGCATCACACACTACAAAATGTTATTAAGATTATCGTGCCAGAGGAAGCGCCTCACGTGATCTATGCAGCAGATCGAAAGCGAAAACAAAATGGATACTGAAAAATTATTTTATACAGGGTTTGCAAATGTTTATCAATCCATCTATCAACAAAGTACTGCCATAACAATTTAAATGTATTGTTTTACTATATTGCTCTGTATTGTAATTTTCCACCTTTTACCAAGAGCGTTTAATGCGTTTTATATAGCTATTGGGTTGCACATCTGGATTGGGGAATTTCCATTCAAAAGAAGTGAAACAAATCATCTCAAATAATAAGGTAGTGCTACAAATATTCTTTGTTCATAGTAAAAACTAAGAGATGTTCCTCCAGCTCTGAAGTCCAACGGATCCGTGTTGCAAGTTTCGCGGTTGCCATTTGAAAATGTCCATCACTACCATCTCGTCGTAGACTTGTTTCCTATTGGCTATTGCGAAAGTACTGACGTAATCACAATCTTGCTCATCCCGATAAATATCAAACATGTTTGATATGATCGGGGCGAGCGCGATTTGTGTGAGAGCAGATGGGGAGGTGTAAGATTTGATCTGTGAACGCCTCACATTACCAGATAATCTGCGCCGAAAATCGAAACCGATCGAGGTCCTCAACAAGATTTTTTCTCGGATTCTCGGGAGGGGAAAATTGGGCATAAATCGGCCTAAAACTCCTGTAGTGTGTACCCGGCATAACAGAGCTACCTGCTGCTGCTGTTATGCTATCAGAGCTATCTACAGCACCCCTGCCTCCTGTGGCTCCAGATTCTGCCCCGCCTCCTGTGCCTAAAGCTGTAGTTCCACCTTCAGCTGCAACCCAGCCTAGAGTGCCTAGAGCTGCAGTCCCCCCTACTATGCCTCCTGCTGCCAGGCTACCACCAGGCTCTCCTGCTGCCTGGCCTCCGCCAGGCTCTCCTGTTGCCTGGTCCTCACCGGTTTCTGCTCCTCCTCCGCTTCTATGTCGCGCCAAGAGTCGCTCTTTAGAGGGAGGGTATCGTCACGGTGTCCCTGTGTGTCCATGCATTCCCGGTGTTTCCAGGTCTTGTGTTTAGTCTCTCATTGCGGTTTTTCCCCTGTGTGTTTTGTTTTGGTTTGATCGTGTGATATGTTCTGTTCATCTGCACTTTGTATTGTTGAGAAGTATATTTTATATAAGCATGTTTAAATACAGTTTGGACAGTTTAGAATGGTATTACTAGATGAGAGAGTTATATGGCTATACTTGAGGCCTTTAGGAACATTCTAGGACATGTAGACAGACAGGGAACATATTCAGGGTCAAGCCAGATAAGACTTTCCGGTAACACTTCATTTTACGGGGTCCTTGTTACAGTGTAATTACATTAATAAGTACACTGTAACAAGTATTGTAACAAAGTGTAACAACCCATTGTTACAGTGTAAATACATGATGTAACTGGAAGCAATTGTGGAATGTACTTACACATGTGTAACAATGATCACTTTTTTGAACTTGTTACAAATGTGTAAAAAACACAGCTTGTTACCATGCATGTCACACATGTGTAACAAAGACTGCTTGTTACCATGTGTGTTACACATGTGTAACAAAGATTGCTTGTTACCATGCATTTTACACATGTGTAACAATGAAAGCTTGTACCAATTATACTTATCCATTCCTCGACACCCACTCGACATCCACATAAATAATTAATTTAGTCATAATATTACTGTATTTACACAGATATCCTATATTCCTGACACAACATCATCTGCATCCATATTTGCAACTATGCTATTTTTTGCATTGTCTAGGTTAAATGCTAACTACATTTTGTTGGTTTTGTAATCTGTGCATTGAAAATAATGTTAGATTCTATGTAACCTACTGAGGTTGATGGCACATATTTAAAAACTTGAACACAATCAAGATGGGAGAACTATTACACTAGTACACAACATAGTACATGTAATATACGCCTAGTTACAATGTACCTACCTGTTATTACACAGGAATTAGCTATTTAAAATGAAGTGTAACCTGAGTGGTAATTACATGTAACAAATCTAAACTCATCAAGTCAATGACTTCAACTGATGGCACATATTTAAAACTAGAACACATTCAAGGTGGGAGAACTATTACGCTAGTACACAACATAGTACATGTAACAAACGCCTATTTACAATGTACTTACCTGTTATTACACAGGAATTAGATAGTTAAAATGAAGTGTAACCTGAGTGGTACTTACATGTAACAAATCTAAACTCATCAAGTCAATGACTCCAACTGATGGCACGTATTTAAAACTAGAACACAATCAAGGTGGGAGAACTATTACACTAGGTACATTGTAACTAGGCATATGTTACATGTACTATGTGGTGTACTAGCGTAATAGTCCTCCCACCTTGAATGTGTTCTAGTTTTAAATATGTGCCATCAGTTGGAGTCATTGACTTGATGAGTTTAGATTTGTTACATGTAAGTACCACTCAGTTTACACTTCATTTTAACTAGCTAATTCCTGTGTAATAACAGGTAAGTACATTGTAACTAGGCGTATGTTATATGTACTATGTTGTGTACTGTCAGGATCCAGCCCTGTTTGGACTGTTATTTTGACTCTTTCTGTTGATTTCAGTGCCTTTTCACGGTGGTTTAGTTAGTTTTGTTATTTTCCTCATTTGTCATTGTTTTCTGCTCTGTCTGTGTGTGTTCAGGTTCCTTTCCCTAGTGTGGTGTTTGTCTCCCTCTTGTGCCTCTGTAGTGTATTTACCTGTGCTCCTTGGTTTTTAGTCAGATTATGTCAGTGTGTTCATTTCCCAGGTGTCTGTCATTAGTCCTCGTTAGTGTTAGTATTTAGTTGGTGTGTTTGTTTCCCTCCCTTGTTCGGTCAATGTTTCCCTGTTGCGTGTTCCAGGTTTAAGTTTCTATGTCTCAGAGTATCCTGTTTCGTGTTCCCTGTTACATGTCCCTGGTCGTGAGTATTCCTGTTCTGTGTTCCAGTGCTATCCGTAGATTGCTTTTAGTTATTCGTTTTGCCCCTCGTGGCTGTTTTGTTTTCCTTGTCAGTTATTAAAGTACCTTTTTGGTTTATCTACCGTTCTTCGCGTCTGTCTCATCGTTCCTACGCCCATTAGACCCTAAACGTGACAGATTGACCGAACCACAAGATGAGACAGCGAAGGACCGGTGGTGGACACAAAGCGGAGGATGACCAGCTACCGGAGAGGGAGAGAGTAGCCCTCTCTATTACCCGGTTGGAGGGTAGAGCGTTTGAATTCGCCCTGGCCCTGTGGAAGACGAACCACCTTCTTTTGGAGGACCACCAGGGGTTCACCCGTCTACTGGAGGGCCTGTTCGGGCCTCTCCCCGAATTGGCCAGGCCACAGCCTTCCCTGCCAGAGCCTCCGGCTGTAGCCTTCCCACAGCCTTCTCCGCCAGTGTCTCCGGCTGTAGCCTGCCCACAGCCTTCTCCGCCAGTGTCTCCGGCTGTAGCCTGCCCACAGCTTTCTCCGCCAGTGTTTCCGGCAGCAGTCTGCCCACATCCGTCGCTGACCGTCCCATCAGGACCTCCGTCGCTGACCGTCCCGTCAGGACCTCCGTCGCTGACCGTTCCGTCAGGACCTCCGTCGCTGACCGTCCCGTCAGGACCGCCGTCGCTGACCGTCCCGTCAGGACCGCCGTCGCTGACCGTCCCGTCAGGACCGCCGTCGCTGACCGTCCCGTCAGGACCTCCGTCGCTGACCGTCCCGTCAGGACCCCCGTCGCTGACCGTCCCGTCAGGACCGCCGTCGCTGACCGTCCCGTCAGGACCGCCGTCGCTGACCGTCCCGTCAGGACCTCCGTCGCTGACCGTCCCGTCAGGACCTCCGTCGCTGACACCGCCGCCGGACCTCCCAGACCCCCTGCTTGAGCCAGAACTCCCGGAAGCCCTGCTTGAGTCAGGGCTCCCAGACACGCTGCCGCCCTGGCCATCTGACCTGCCTTTTTCCGGGCCTCCTGATCTGCCTTTCCCCGGGCTGCCTGACCTACCTGACCTCTGGCCTCCGGAACTGCCTGTTCTTTGGTCTCCTGACCTGCCTGTCCTGTGCCCCCTTGAACTGCCTGTCCTAAGCCTGC